>NDGM011229011.1:2983-18157 GCA_002564305.1 Octomys mimax | reverse complement strand
GGGGTGGGGGTGTTCTTTGAATCAGTGATGTGTAGCACAGTCGGAAGACGAAGGATGTAGGCTAAGTTGAAGACGTGAGAGAGGAGGTGCACAGGTATTCTTTTACATGTTTGATGCCTGTAAGAACGACCCAGCAGAGGGGGAGATTGACAATACCATGGATAACAGCAATAGCTGATGGACAGGGTCGTAAGAAAGCAGAAGGTAAAAGCCTCTTCAGCTAGAAAATCGCATGCTCACTTTCCAGCCTCCTTCAGGCCTTACAAACATTCCTGAGGCCCTCCCTGGTCCCTGATCTTGATCTGAAACAGCCCGGCCACCTCTGCCCTGTGCATTCTTCATCCACCTCGACAGCTTTCACTTTCCCCGCAGCACTGATCTCCGCCTAACATGCTGTCTTTTACTATCTGACCTTTCCACTAGAATGGGATCCGTGAAGGCAAGGGTTTGACCGATTTCATTCGATGCTATATCCCTGGTATACAAATAAGCTATAGTATCTCTCATACTCAATCATCACTTAACTACTCAGTGAGTGGAGTCCAGCGAGGAAGCAGAGAGCAGATCAAGAGCACATGTGTGGAGCTGGCCTCAACAGATGTAATATTCTCCTCTTGGAGAAGAAAGGATGTTTACTGACTTTCGACACCTAAACAAAGTTGTGACAGTAGCGCCATTACACACAGGACTTGCCATGTGCTATGTCCAGGTCTACGTGTGTTAACTGGTACCCTTGCAATAGCCTGCTGGGGGACTATTATGTTCTCCATGACATAGATGAGAAAACCAAAGTGGAGTGAGATTAAGGAACCCATCCAAGGTGATCAGCAAGTCAGTGGCAGAACTGGGATAAAAGCCCAAGATGACCTGACTTTACATTACCTCCACCGCCACACCCTGCTATCTCTTGCAGGTTCTTTGGTGAGAGGGTTACAGCATTAGTGTGACCAAGATGTTGAAAAGAGATTTGGAATAGCAGTTGAGAGCTTACTGAGGATAGGTCCATCTGGAAGAAAATAAAAGGCTTTGTTGAGTGGTGAGAAAGACCTGGATGCCACCAGATGACACTGTTTAGTGGTGGGCTCATCCACCAGGCAGGTCAATGCAGCAACAACACAATTAAGGCGAGTGTTCAGGTTGGTGGAAAGACAGAGTGGTCAAGCACAAGCTTGAGGGAAATAAGTCTGAAATATTTGCTCAAGAAACCCAGCAGCAAGTTAACAAACCTTGAGCACTGGGGACCCAGGACACAGAGGTCATGGTGTCAAGCAAGAAAATACTTTGGAGGAATAGAATATGGGAGGCCTGAAAGTGACATGGTCGAAGGGGCTCCATGCTCAAGTCTTGGGAAGTGGGTGAGGGAACCATCCACTGGGATGGGGGCCATCTGAGGCAGGACTGAGTCACTAGCTGACCTCATTCCCCCTCCTGTGCAAAACCCTGCTATTTATGTCCAGGCTTCAAGTTCCCGCAAGTCAAGGGGAGCTCTTCTACCCATGACTGATGGTAAAGCTTAGGGAGGGGGATAAACTAATGCTTTGCACCAAGTCCTCAAGTACAGGCTTTCAATTCCTTCTCTAGAGCTCGCCTAACTATCATGAACTCTCAGTGAGTGCCAAGTTGATAAGCAGGAAGGCGTTGCTGGAAGAGGGAGGAGCCAATCACCCGGCAAGTCTGTGTGCCTGCAGCCCTTGCTGGGGCTTCAGGCAGGTAACTACTAATCTATATAAACCAAGTCTTTTAGCCTTCTAATAATCCATCCAAATTAAATGCTTTTATGTGTATTCTCCTACATCACTGGTCACCACTGCTGGAAAATTCTGACATCAGCTTCCAGGACTCAGTGTACAGTTATTTTTATGTGACAGGACTGTGTTCCAGTACCAAAGGTGAGAGTTAGAGTTGCATTTTACATCAACCCTACTGAACATCTTAACTTAGCAACACAGTACACTGCAATTGCCCACTGTTTACTCACATGAGAGTGCAGTTGCCTGGGACTATGGATACTTGCATGTGCTCCAGGATATTAAGGATACTAAAGGTCATTAAGCTGGGGCCTAGGAGATAGCTCAGCAGTGTAAGTGCCTGCTTGGCAAATGCAAGGTCCTGAGTTCAATCCCCGGCAGCAAAACAACAACAAAAAGCTATCAAGCTGTATACTGCAAGCCCAGGAAAATCCAAAAGCTAAAATTTGAAGTTGCTACTGAATGTGCCTCATTCTTGTAACACTGAAAAGTTGAAAATTGTTAAGTAGAAAGAAGCATTGTTAAATCAGAGCCATTTGTACTTGTTCTTCTGTGATTGTCTACCGAATCTGTCATATTACAGTTGTGCAAGGAAACCAATTCCTTTAATGGCAGCAAGAACAGAGGACATACTGTCTTTAGGAGGAATGAAAAGTATCGGGTCAATGGTACCTGAATGAGTATTATTCCCCTTTAAAAGGGATGAAATTCTGACACAAGCCACGGTATGGAGGAACCTAGAAAGCATGCTCAGTGAAGCACACCGAGGGGACAAATGCAGTATGACTCCACTCGTGTGCGGAGGCTGGCACGGCCAGGTTCATGGACAGGAAGTAGAATGATGGTTACCAGAGCCGAGAGGGTGGGGATGGAGGGTGGGAGCTGGGGCCCTGCGACACAGAGCTTTAGTTTGGGATGGAAAAGTTCTGGAAATGGATCTTGGTGATGGCTGCACAATGATATATTTTAATGTCCCTGAATTTTACACCTGAAAGGTGAAAGTGCTAAAACCTATGGTTTAAATATTTTACCAGTTATAAAAATGAGCTATGACAAGTGGAGGATTACAGAATTGCTAAAATCTACTTCCCAAGAGAAAGCAACGAGGCTTCTAGGATGGCTGAGGCACAGACAGATCTGCCAAGGAAGGCAGGATGGCCTGGCCAGGCTGGAGGAAAGGACTGGAGGATCCCAATTATAGGCTAAAGTGAGCATTCAGGCTTCCTTGTTACACTGCTAGTGACTGCAGGCAGGGGCAGTAGTGACTTCCAGGGTGGCAAGGAGGTGTTTCTAACCAGCCACCAAGGCTCCTTTCATGCACAAATACTTTGAGGTCACAAGTCTTGCTTGACCCTTTGTAGCTGAGTCCTACAAGTTATTTATGACATAGTTACTGAGTGTGGGTCAAGCTTGATTTGGTTTATACATGAAGAACAGACTGGGAGGCAGGGGAACAGGACTGAGGGCTGAAGCCTTATTTGAGCTAGGCAAGAGCTCGGCCATGAGTGACATCCCCAACCTGAGATGCCCGCCTAAAACTGCAGGATCTGACTGGAATGAAGTGACAGTGAAAACACGGAGACAAAGGGAAGCAGTCACTCTGAATACAAACAGGACAGAAGGCTTGAAAACTCTCCCTGAGTGCTACAGTTTATTTGCCCTGGTCCAAGCTATTGGTGAGCTGAACATTATCTTCCAAGAAGGCAGCGGAAGCTCACTTTTCCCTTTTATGCCAAGTCAGTGGTGGTGAATCTGGGCGAGCTACAGACCACCAGCCCTGCTCTCCGTCGTCTTGGAGAGTGACATCTCGCCTGCCAAGTTCCTCAACTCTCAAGAGAACTTTGTAAGGAAAAACGAAGTACTTCATATTCTGGGGGGCATACTGGATTTGGAATAAAAATACACTAGAAAAAATGTTATTTCTTTTACTGATTTTTTGAAAAGCCCTTCTTTTGTGAATAAATTTGCTCTGTACGAGGAAATCCAAGGGAAGGCATAAAGAGTCTCACAGATCTTCCCTGGTAATTCTGCTAATCTAATATTTGAACAAACAAGCTGATAAATTTAATTACCCAAGATATTTTATTATCTGGGTTTTATATATCTGCACCTATGGCTCAGTGTCATTTTAATATGTGATACACTGGGAACAGTGAAGAATACTTTGCATCTATGATTTAACAACCTATATTTAAAAATTAAGACTTGTGCTTACTTAACTATGATGTTAAGGGAAATTACAAACCAAAGAGACTGATATTTATAAAAGCATACTTCAGGAAAGGAGTCAAAGAAAGAAGCCCTTTCCAACGCTTATAAACTGAGGAACATACAATTAAAGAGAAATAAGTTTCTTCCAAATTCCACTCCACATTATGTCAAAAGCAAAATATTCAGCCATCTTGAGAATTTTAGCTTTTGAAATTTCAGACAGATTGCTTTTCAGAATGAGTTTTCCAAATGACTTTATGAAATCTAGTGATCCCAAGCGCCATGTTTACATTCTTGCAAGCTCTTTGCATTTCCGTGGTATTCCCGGGCTCACCGCACTGAGGAGAAGGGAGCCACTCACTCCCATGGTCCATGTGTTGCATAAATACAACCAAGACGAGAATGTTCTTTGACGGTCAATACTGCTGACCCTGCATCCGGATTAACTCTAAGGATACAACCATCTGCATCTCAGGTAGAAAGTGTAGTTTTCAGTGGCCACAGCACCTTCAAGGAGCTTTCATTGTGTCTCTGTCTTGCTCTTTTTGACTGCAAAGCGTAAAGGACTCCCGTACGAACTGCCTGCACATCGGGCACTGCTGGAAATACCTGACGCAGGCGTCGCACAGGCATGCGTGCCGGCAGGGCAGCAGCACCCAGTTCACGCCCCCGTTCTGGCACACCACGCAGTCCTTGCTGCTCTCCTCCGCCGGCTCCACCTCACTCTCACCCAGTCCAGCCTTTTCCAGCAAGTTGCGGTCCGTGTTTTTCTCTTCTGGTGAGGGATTGCCGGAGGCAGTGGAGTTATTATTTGCGGACATGAAAAGTTGCTGGAAAAAAAAATGTAAAGATAATTATAAATAACAATTACTCGTTAGGCCTGGAGGTCATGAGCACAACTTAAAATTTATGAGCTAGCGAGTCCAAGAGCAAAGAACAGTTTACGTCCATGACAACTGAGAAGCCCTATTATTGCTTTATAAACATCTACTCTCTGAAACCATGTAAGCAAGAGAGACAGAGATAAGGTATGACTTACCTTAAGATCATGAAATTGACCCTGAGCCAGGAGCAAATATTGATACAATATTCTGCAGGGAAGTTTATAAGTCTTATCAGGAATATGAATTACTGATACCATGGAAATCTAAAATAAAAATTCAACACTAGTCAGTCCTTAAGGTTCTTATATTATTTCACAGACATTAAAAAATACTTCTTCAAAAAAAGAGACCAACATAAATGTGAACACTTATGGCCTATATAAAATCAGAAAAAACCCCTAAGCACTACAGAGAAAATGAATGTGAATACATTCTTCAAAGATACCCATTCCCTAGGAGGAAAAACAACTGACATTAATGACTTCAAAATACAATCAGAATCTGAAAGGCTGCTGGCCCTTGCGACTACCTTCATGTGACAGCTCATAACGTATCCTTGTAATATTCTTATACGTCAAACTTTTAATGATTTTTTTCCAATTTTTCTCTATTATTTAAAATTTTTTTTCTATTTTTTTTTTAAATGTATCTGGTACAGGGTCTCACTATGTAGCTTCGAATCGTAGTGATCCTCCTGTTTTTAGCCTCCCTAGTGCTGGGATTACAGGTGTACGCCACCATGCCCGGACTTGTTCGCTGGTTCACCGTGCCCCCGGGGTGAGGCTGGCATGGTATGCAGGACTGGGGATTACTGAATCCCTGGTCCCTGCACTCGCCAAAACAGGCGCTTAGTCCACTGAGCTATCTTGCTGGCCATTTCCCCATTATTTTAAATTGTTAGCATGACTGTTACCATTAGCTACACTGTGTACTTCACCTTTACATCATTTCCAGTACTGGAGGCCTAACCATGTAAGCTCTTTTGGAGAGTTCTAATTATTTGTGTATTTTTTGCAAACTGAGTCTTTGGAAGTATATTTTCATAATATTGACTTTGTGAATGAAAACATTACGTATAGAAATACTGACACCCTTCAGTAAATGAGGAAAGGGTCTTTCTGCACATCTGCATGTGCAAACATTAACATTCCTTGAGCGCTCAGCCCTGGAAAGATGCACACAGCATGTTCCGCCGGGCTTTTCATCCTCATCGCAGTACTGAGGTATTTACTGGTCACGGAACTCAGATGACCACGAATAAAAGGCAGTACCCTCGGTTACCACTGAGAGCGGTATGTCTTTAGACAGTTTGCTTTGTGACCTATTTCTCCCTGAATATAGCTGTATGTTTCTAATTGTCACACTTGTCAAAAGTCATTCACATACTTCAGTGCTTATTGCTGCCAAACTGTGTAGGAGAAGGGCTTCAAGATAAGGCTGAAGAATTCTTACACTCAAATGCTATTAATGAAAAAAAATCATGAGCAAAACACCCAAGAGGTCTGAGACACAGCTAAAAGACTGAATTTGTGAATGTTTAGTGTAGGCTATGGTACAGCAGCTCAAACTAGTGGCACAGAAAATCTACTCAGTGAAACAAAAGAATCTTCCCACATCTTGTATAAGGTATGACATCCAGGTACAGGAGGGATTCAGAACCCCTAAACAAACATGAGCTAGGTCATAGTCTAGTTAAAATGCCAAGAATACAGAATGAGGAAAGAATATTCAAAACTGTGAGACAGAAATGCTATGTCACTAATGGTGGTAAACCCAGCGGAATAACTGCAAACTTAAGTGCAGAAACTCTAAAGCTAGGAGACCATGAAATGATATACTTGAAGCCCCGAAAGACAGTAACTGCCAACCTAAACTACTCCACCCACCAAAGCATCTTTCCAGATTGAAGAAGAAACATCTTCCAAGATAAGCATCAGTGAAATGAACTCATGACTACCTGGCCAGCACTGCAGAACACACTGAACCCTACACACAGAAAAGGAACAGTAAAAAAGGTATTGAGAATTAGAATATAATTAAACATCAGAAAAATGTAAGACGCCTGAATCTCTGGGATCCAGCCAAGGGAAGTTACAGCTGGGAGGGCCTCTATCAGAACAATCAGAGATACCAAGTCAATAACCCACTAATAAAACTCAAACTCTTAGGAAAACAAGAAGAAATGAAAGCCAAACCTAGCAAGAGGCAAGAAACAATCAAGGTAACAATGAAAATTAATGACAGAGAGAGTAAAAGAGCAATGCACAGGATCAGTGAAACCAAGAGTGGGCTCTTTGAAAAGATAACCAAAACTACTAAACCCTTAGCCAAAGAAAGAGACAGAAGACCCAAATCAATGCAATTAGCAATGGAAAAGTGGGACGCTACAACAAACAGCATGGAAACCTTGAAAATCTGTAGGGACTATCTTAAAAGCCTACACTCTAATAAATTGTAGAATCTAGAGGAAACTGACATTTCTAGACACATAAGACCTACCAAGATTGAGTCAACAACATATAATACACCTAAATAAATTAGTAACAAGCAATGAGATTGAAGCAGTAATAAAAAGTCTACCAACAAAGAAAAGCCCAGGACCAGACATCTGAGGAAGAACACCAGGGCTCCTCAAACTACCCATGTGATAGAAAACTCATTCTGTGAGACCAATATCACCCTGATACCAAAACTGAACAAGGACAAAGCAACAAAAAAGAGAAAACTACAGACCACTATACATAATGAATGTAGATGCAAAAACTCTTTAAAATACAAACTGGATTCAACAACAAATTTAAAAGCTCATGGAAGGGCCAGTGAGACAGCTCAGCTGACTAAGCACCTGCTTAGGCAGGCACAGGGACCAGGGTTCAATCCTCAGCACCACATGCCCCAACCCTGGGTGCACTGAGCCAGCCTCTGAGACCGGGCGTGGTGGCACATGCCTGTAATCCCAGCACTGAGGAGGCTGAAAACATGAGGATCACTACAAGTCCAAGCTGTACAGCGAGACCCTGTACCAAATACATTAAAAAAAAAGGAAAGAAAGAAAGAAAAGCTCATACAGCATAATCAAGTTGGTTTCATTCCAGGGATACAAAGATGGTTCCACGTATGTAAATCAATAAATATGATACACCACAAAAATAGCATGAAGGGTACAGATCACATACTGATCTCAACTGATGTACAGGCTTTGACAAAATTTAACATCCTTCCAAATTCAACACTCTTCCCGGAAGAAAATGGACTGAAGGATTGTATCAATATAATAAGCTATCTACAGCAAGCCCACATCCTACATCATACGAAATGGGGGGAAGCTAAATGCATTTTCTCTAAAATCAGGAACACTTCTGCATGAGAGAGAAGGGAGATGAGGCACACAGAGATGGGCAGGGGCAATAAAAATCAAGGACCTGGCTATGCACTGGCTGAGTGGGACTGCAGCAAAGGGTCTCTTGCCAGATTTCGGATTTCTGAAAGACAAATCCAAATACACAGTTTGGCTATAAATGCGCTATCTCACAGGAGGTGGGGAGAAGAGAGTTTGGGCACCAATATGATCAAATGCAGTATCGCATTGTACAGTGCATGAGGGGCAGGGGGAGGCAGGCTCCTGAGGCCACAGAGATAGCAGACAGAGACGCAAACGCACACGGAAACCACGGGGAAGCCACTGGCTCATACCTCGCTGGGCCAGACCAGAAGGAGGCTAGGCTGGAAAAGCCATCACTTTGCAACCATCATGATAACGAGAAAATATTAAAAATGGGCAATTAAAAAACAAGCAGTTTGTGCATGACCCTACAGAGCCTCCACAAGACAGGTGACTTGCCTCCCTTCTTTTGGTCTATCTAATTTCCTAATGTTCTTCTGCCACAAGTATGGTCTTTAAATAATACAAAAGAAAACCCTAACACAACTCAGTAAAAAAAAATTTAAATAAAAATCATATAATAACATTTCTTGTTTTTTTAAACAACAAACTGGCTCCTAACTGGACTAGGTAACTCTTTCCTGTTATAATGGAAATAGAATTTGTTTTTGTTTTGTTTTGATCTATGACCCCACAATAAAATGCAGATAAAACCACATAAGAAAAGCAAATAGCAAGTAGCTTACTCTGAAAATTATGAACATGCCTGTAATCCTAGCACTTGGGAGACTGAGGCAAGAGAATTGCTGACTTTGAGACCAGCTTTGGCTATATTGTGAGTTCAAGGGCAGCCTAAACTACATAGTGAAGCCCTGTCTCAAAAATATTTTTTAATTAAAAAATAAAAATAAAAACTATGAACAAAAGAGGCCGGGAAGATGGCTCAGTGAAATAAGTTCTTGCCTGGCAAGCGCAGGACCTATGTTCAATCCCAGGTTTTGCCCCCAAAAATAAATAAATAAATAAATAAATAAATAAATAAATAACAGAGAACCCAGATGTAAAATATACCAACAAGTATGCTTCAGTGCAAATGCTAGCTCCAAATTTGGAGGTTAAGGCCAAGCAAAGATCAACAGGAAAAGGAGATGGAGCCAGAGATTGAATAAGACACAGAAGGGATGTAGATAGGGAAACAGCAAAGGACAGGACAGGGGCACCAGGCCCCGAAAGAATGAGCTCGCACAGGGACAGCATGGCCACACATCTTTGTGGAGGTGGGGCCAGTGGACCCTCCCCTCTCTCTGCACCACAGAACACTCCACAAAGTTTAAAGGGGTACTTATTCAGGAATATAGCTTTCCACCCGCAGAATTAGTTTTTCCTGTTCAGATGCTAGAAGAAAGCAGGATAACAAAGAGCCCTGAACTCGGAAAGAGACCTGCGGGGGGCCAGGAAGCCAGAGGACGCGGTCTGACCGTTCAGCTCCAGTACATAGAGAGAAGCAGAGAAGCAGAAGCCAAGGCGCCCAGGAGCGACAGACACAGCAGTGGGAGGGTGGCCCTGGCCGGCAGGGAGGGGAGGGATGAAGAGGCTAGAACCGTGCAGGCCAACCAGCAGGTCCTACTTATCTGCAGCTGGGGGCAGGAGGGAGGAGAAAACCTGCTCTCTCCTCTGTGCAGCACACGCACACAGCTGCGGGGCCCTCACTGCCCTGTGTGAGGAGAGCAGCTAACGCTGCCTGTCGAGACGCCTCGCTCCCACTTGCCCGACCTTAACTGGATCTCTGCAGGTGCCAGGCGATACAGCCCTGTTGGTGTGGCATTCTAGACTGTGTGCACTGAAGGTATTGAACATGTTTTGATATACATATACTCTACATGGTGAAAGGGCTGCTACCATCAAGCAAATTAACATGGCCATCATTTCAGTGACTCTTTTTTCTGTGACATTTATCTTTTATTGAAAGAAGTCAATACAATATTACTAATCATAGTCTTCATATTGAAGTCTCTAGACTTGCTACATGCAACTTTTTATCCTTTGACCTCTACATCCCTGTCTTCCCCTCCTTTCCCCCTAACTCTTAATTCAGACACGGTTGCCCTGCGGAGCTCAGGCTGGTCTTGAGCTCACTCTGTAGCCCAGGCTAACCCCGAAGGCAAGGCGATTCTTCTGTCTCAGCCTCTGGACTGTGAGTCATGGTGTGTGCTATCATGCCCAGCTTTCATAACTCTGAATTGAAAAGAAAATTGAAAAGCTGACTACGACTCCGCAGATCTTCAATTTGGTAATTATAAAACAGACAAACAAACTAGGGTCGCAGAGATAGCTCAGAGTCTAAGTGCCTGCCTAGGCAAGCACAAGGACCAGGGTTCAATCCCCGGTACCACACGCTATGCTGGCCCTGCCCTGAGCCAGCCACCAAGACTGGGCAAAGTGGTGGACACCTGTAATCCCAGCACTGAGGAGGCTGGAATAGGAGGATCACGATGAGTCTGAGCTGCGTAGTAAGTCCCTGTACCAAATATATAAAATTAAAAAAAAAAAACCAAAAACCTGAAGATATTCTTTTTCTTTTTTTTTTTAAAAGAGATTAGAAATCACTTGGGATGTAGCTTAGTGGTAGGACATCAGCCCAGCATGAGGGCTAGGTTTTAATCCCCAGGAATGAACAAATTCAAGAAATAAGTGGGAATTTTTGACTCTGCTTCAGTCTAAGGGCACTTCCCCTAGCATGCTAGATTGTTGGAAGGAAAAAGCCAACATTAGTGAATGCACTTTATATATCACACAAGTGTTGTAAAAGTATCACTCTTTTTATTAATGAGTCTATACCAAGAACTTAAGAAATGTAGTAAATTGTATATAAGGTATTGTTATGCCAATAGATTATTACAATTTCACCACAAGTTTATTTCACCTACAGGGAGAGTATCCCTTAACTGAAATGCTTAAGACCATTTGTGTTTTGGACTTTGGATACTTTTCAGATTTAGGGATTCTGTATATGTCTAATGAGATATCTGGCCGGGGAGATAGCTCAGTAGAATAAGCACTTGCCTGGCAAGTGCAGGGTCCTGAGTTCAATCCTCAGTATCGAAAAAAAAAAAACCAAACAAGCTATCCTGGGACAGGACCCAAGTCCAACTGTGCAATTCATTTCTGTCTCAAACACACTTTGTATGCAGAGCCTGAAGAACATTTTATCCAGTATTTTATTTTTATTTATTTTTAATGTATTTGGTACAGGGTCTCACTACGCAGCTTGAACTCATAGTGATCCTCCTGTTTCAGCCTCCCCAGCTATAGGATTACAGGCCGTTGCCACCACACCACCTTGGTGCACCTGGGGTGGGGCAGGCATGGCATGTGGTGCTGGGGATCAAACCCAGGTCCTTGTAGGCAGGCACTTAGACCGCTGAGCTATCTCAGCAGCCCTACCCAGTATTTTAGTACACCTGCATCTGACAGTGACAGTCCACACAGAGTCAGGCATGGAAATTTCTACTGTGGCAACAGGTCAGTGCTCAAAACATTTCAATTTTGAAGGGTTTTGGATCTCGGAGTTCTACACTAGCTGTGCTCTGCCGGTGTCACTGCCCTCCACACTTGGACGCTCGCCAAGGCTCAGGCCCTCTCCAGCCTGTAAGCTGCTTTTATCCTCCTAGCGGGGTTAAGATACCAGACGAAGGCAACCATCAGCACATAACAAGAAAACGAGGTGACTGCGGTCACTGAGAACACAAGCACCCGACGTGCAGGCAGCAGCAGGGCACTGAGGAGACGGAGCGACTGTAGCTACACACAGGGAAAGGGGGACTGTCTTCCAATGGAGCGCGTTAGGTCACCACGATGACAATTATTCAGGACTAAACTGTTAGGAAACATTTCCCAACAAACTTTCTATAGAGCAAACTACCAGAGAGAAAAATTTAACTTTTATCAATAATAACATAGCTTTTGTTTTCTAAACAAAATCTATTCTGGTGACCCATAAGGAAAAAGAGGTCATACCCTGAGAGTGCTGTCACACCTATAAAATCACACTGGCACACTCCCTATTTTGTTATTTGTCAAGACAAATGCAGCCAGGCCAAAGCATATCTTCAGAAATTAAAATAATTTTTCTACTTCAAAAAAATAATTATGAACCACTATCCAAATCAGCTAAAATAATGCTTTCAGAATTTTTAAGTTACTTACAATATCATAAATTTCTCGGTCACCCTCATCAGCTAACGTGAGCAGCGCCACCAATGGGTAACGAGATCTGGGCACTGTCCCAAAGTCTTCAATTTTAGTGTTGTTTGGTAACTGGCAATATATTTCTTCTTTGCTGTCCTTTTTGATACTTTTTGAAAATGTAAAGGCAAATTGCCACTATAGCCAAAGGATAAAAATACACCAAAAATAAGGAACAACTCAGTACCATTTCATTCAGTCACAGAGTCTGGTTCTCACACGTTAATGCCAACATTAGGTCAAAGGATACAAATACTGCTCCTGGTGGAGATACTCGCTGTACAGCGCCTCCTCCAGCGCGCGGGGCGTGCCGATTCGGAAGCAGTACGTGTGCTTCTGGAGGGCTTCGTGTAGTTTTTGGACGCTGCAGCCCCAGTAGCAGGTAAGGCGGCTGTCTTCCAGGCAATCTGTGGTCAAGGTTATGCCAGCTGCAGAAAAAGAGCAGGGGGGATGGAGGTCACCTCCCGTAAGCTGTGGCCCAATTCTGCAGGGCAGACACAAGCCCTCGTCTTTCTGGGCGCTGAGCGTGCTGCCTGGGGCTATGCGGACAGCCACCAGCTGTGGGCTATGCACCTAGAAAAGAGGGGGCTGCCTCGAACTTGCACTGGCGCCACCATTTTGGTGCTTTCTTCCTCCTTACATTTTCAGCTTTAGAATTTATCAGTTTGACTTCCTTCTTCAGTGACTCCAAGATGTGTCCCACCTTACAGTGCAAATGACCCTGGCGACAAGGATAGCAGGCACAGTCGGCCCCAAAAGTGGACACACATAACCTATGGGCTCCAGAACAGGAGCACGAGGAAAGGAAAATATTGAAAAGAAACTGAGCTTTACTAATATTAATAAATATATTTATAACACTTAATAGTCTGTCATATAGTTAATGTCCCATGTAATGTGCAAAATCGCCTGAGGAAAGTGCAGAATCCAAAACCTAGATGGCCTCACAACATTCTTGTGCGTTTATTTTTGGGGGGTATTTTGGTGGAACTGGGGATTGAACTCCAGCTGCCAGGCAAGCGCTTATTCTACTGAGCCATCTCCCCGGCCTGTGCATTTGTTTTTAATAAAAGAAAAGATCACAATTTGAAAAGGGGATGTATTAATTGTAAGCAGACGTGCCAGTTATATAGTTACTTTGCATTTATATAGCACCTACTAGGTGTCACCAAGGTGATTACGTCCTCCTCACTGGCGGCAACTGGGGCATTATCGAGTTCGAGGACAGAGCCACTCAGGACATTTGACATCTCTCACTGCAGTGGTGAACTACACTGGACCCCAGGGCGCACAGCTCTGGCCGCTGTTCCCAGCTGAGGAGTTTGGTTTCTCTGTTTTCTAAATCTACCAGCAATTCTATGACTCTCAGGATCATTTTATTGGGATCTTTTCTATTACTTACTAAGAAATTCGGACTGACTTACTACTTAGGTTTTGAAAATGTGATCACAAGTATATGTGTGGAACCGAGGCACATGTAAGCAGGCTCTGCACAGATCCTAGGCCTGATTTTCTGTGCTCCGCATTCGGTGGTATGCACACAGGGTCTGGGATTCTGGTACAGCACCAATGCTGGGGCCATTTCTAATTAGTTAGTGGAAATTTTTAATTGGTAGGAACACTACCTAAGTAGTTGAAGTAGAATTTGATTTCAAATTTTTATATGATTCCAATCGTAAAGCATTAATTCAAAAGTGGCAAAGTCCATTAGCTATTAAGTAGCTGGAAGCACTCCATTCATACAAATTTATACACATACACCTAAAATCACACTGATGCTTCATTGTGTCCTGCAGACTCCCACAACATGAGACAAGAGGAAAAGTTGGACATAGACAGAGAAATAAAAATAGAAAAGAAAAAAATGAAAAAGTTGAAAAAAATAAACCCAGAGGGGCCAGTGAGATAGTTCAGTGGACTAAAGCACCTGCTTAGGCAGGCTTAGACAAGCGCAGGGACCGCAGTTCCATCCCTGGCACCACACCAGCCCTGCCCCCAGGACACGCTGAGCTGGCCACCGAGACTGGGTACGGTGGTGCACACCTGTAATCCCAGCTCTAGGGAGACTGAAAGCAGGACGATCACTGAGCCCGAGCTGCACAGCGAGACCCTGTAATAACCAAATACATTAAAATAATAATAATATCCCCAGAAAGTAACTACTTTAATATTATTGTCCTACTGGCAACAATGTGGGAAGATGATGTATCGTAGCATAAGTCAGCACAGTAAAAAGCTGGAATCACCCTGAGGCCCACCAGTAGGGATTATGTGAATAAACACTATAAAAGGAAGTACTCTGCAGCATAGCAAGAATTGAGGCCCAGCGTGGTGGTGCGTACCTATAATTCCAGCACTTGGGAGGAGGAGGCAGGAGGACAGATGCAAGTTCAAGGCCAGCTTGGGCTACAAAGTGAGTTGGGGGTAATCCTGCACTACACAGCAAAATCCTGTCTCAAAAAGACTCAAAAAAAAAAAAAAAAAATTGGGCCACGCAAGGGATGCTGTTCAGTAGCGGAGCACTTGCCTGGGGTATGTGAGCGCTGGGTCTGAGGCACTCATGATGCGGAACTATAATCCCCAGCCTTGACACTTGCTGTATCATGTGCGTGGCTCTGAGCGCAAAGCCCACTACCCCTAAAATAATTTTTTTTTTTTTTTGGTGGAACCAGGGATTGAACTCAGGCCCTTGTGCTTGCCAGGG
>NDGM011229009.1:287-11928 GCA_002564305.1 Octomys mimax | reverse complement strand
ATTTGACAATGAAAATAGACAATATATAAACACTGTCAATCAGTTACTCTTGTGAAAACCTGTAACATATGTATTCTTGTATGTTACCCTGTTTCTGTCTTTGTTTCTGGTCTTTACTCTTTCTTTTGTTTTTACCCCTCAAAATAAATTAAATTAAAAGAAATATTAAGCTAGCATTTCTTATCAAAATGATTATCCTATTACTTGAGAGGCAATGCATGTAATGTACATGTTACATGGTTTGGAAAACAGGCAAAAAGTTCTGATTTGATGTAATGGGAATGGAGAAGACTCTTGAATATCTTTCGTGAGAGCACAGATTTGAAAAGTTTTAGGAGAATGAAATTGACAATAGTGAATATTATTATTCTACAAAGAGATATTGATGATAGGGGGAAAGATTTTCAATTAATGTACTTGAAATCTTCAATTTGTGTCCTGGAAATCTTGAAAGACTGAACCAGAATAAAAATTGCAGAAATACAGAGAATGCAAATGCAAAGAAATTATCCAGAATTACTGTAAGTGCCAATGGTGAGAGGTCAGCTGAAACAGTAGTAACAGGGCTTAGATAGAAATGTTTCAATTTTATTCTTTTCATATAATGAAGTCTACTATATAATCACTCTAGGATTGCATTTTCGCTGTCTTCACTTTAACCTTGACTTTCACAAAAATTAAGTAATTTGCTAAATCTACTCAAGAAATAATGTAAGAGAGGTAATGTCAAACTCCTATCTATTTTGTCCCCAAGCATTTTGACTTTTTCATTTATAAATGAACAAACTACACGTAAGCAGAATACACAAAGCAATGTGACAAGAAAGAAAGGAAAAAAAGGAATGTGGATTGTCAACTGGTGGGCAACTGCTAACACCCAGCTGAACTGAACCAGTGTGGTGCTGCCTGTGGGAGGCCCACCTGATAGTTGTTGCCAACTAAGTAAGCTTGTCATAGTGGCTCCCCTGATATGAACTCAACTGTTCTCATTATCAGAGAATCTTGGGACCTCACTGTGGCTAAGGATAGCTGTAGTACTTTTCAGATGATCCCTTGTTTTCTTACTTTGAGCCTTGATTCCTCTAGTGCATATCCCTCAGCCTGCTGCTTCATCCTGCTGCACAGATTTTCTAGCATCCACTACTGACCTTTGGGCTTTTTCAGCATGAGACATTGTCTTGGGCCCCTGGTCCCAGACTTGTAGGAATCTCTGTTATAGGCTCTAGGACTTCAGCTGGACTCATGCCGGACATTGCGGTGGGATCTAGGTCCTAAGCTGGATTTTGTGGTCTTTAGTGTGTGGACACATTTCTTGCACTCTTTGTATGACTCTTTGGGTGACTATTATAAAATAACCCTATAAGTTTCTTGTCCTATATTGTTTTCTCGCATGCGCTGACTACAACAAGGAATATGATGGAGAAGAAAGTTTAAGTTTTCTTTCTTTAACCACAAAGTAAATAATACTAAGAATATGATTTTTCACCAAAAATACATAAATACATAAGGAAGTGCATTGCATATATATATATGTGTGTGTGTGTGTGTGTGTGTGTGTGTGTCACTCAAGAAATACATCATGCCTTACACATATCCACATATTCCCCTCCCTCTTTCAGTTTTCATAGTGATTTTTCTCAAGATTGATGGAAAATTGGCAGACTCTAAAATATTTTTCTTTCTCCCTTAATTGATGCTTAAATTACTTATAAAGGGTAAGAGACAGGGGAAAAAAACCAGCCTTTCAGACAATTAGAAATTTAAGTTCTGTCTCTGTAGATATAATTATTGGCTGGAAATATGTTTCTTAACCATGTTTGTACCTCAGAGCTGCAGCAAGTGTGTCAATATTGATTCCATGTTCTTCCTAAGCCTCACCCTTCCCACGGCTGCCTTCCTAATCTTTAGGAGCTGTATGTGAACTTGGCAAGAGTTTACAATTCTATCTGTTGGAGGCAGAGACACATGGTACTTTGTTTCTAAAGATAATAAAAATTTAAAAGTGTATAGGGAATGCCAAATACTTAGATAATAGCTAGTTGTACAAATTTGCATATGGCACACAGTTGGTGTGGAAGTGTATTTTTCAGTAGAGGTGAAGGGAAATAAACCAATATAGGACAGCATAATTTCATGACAAGATACTCCAATGTAAGCCTGTGATCCAAACCATGAGGTTACCAAATGTGCAAGTGAGGCATACACAAATCTTTTTAGAGATATCAAATTTGACCTGAATATGGATGCTACTGATCAGAAATGTTAATAATTCAAATTATTTCTGAATATATTGTTCTAAAAATTTTAAAGTATTGAAGAAAGTCATTTGGAATATCAAAAAAGATACAGTGACCGCACAAAATAAGAGCTATGCAGGAAGAAAAAAAACCTGCATCAACCTCCTGCAAGAAATGTGACCTTGGGGCCGGGGAGATGGCTCAGTAGAATAAGTACTTGCCTGGAAAGCACAAGGGTCTGAATTTAATCCCCGGTTCTGCCAAAAAAGAAAAAAGAAATGTGACCTACTAAATTCAAAAGGACAAGCAGATCAGTTATTCCTTGTGCTATCCCTAAAACATCAATAAGAGCTCTGAAGTGACTGTAGTGGCAGACATAGGTTTTTCCTTAGGGAAATATAATGTTCTGAGCCCTTCTTTGTCGTCTTGACAAACCATAACTCACATCAGTGGGGCAATTTGCTTTATATTACAAATCACAGTTTGATTTTGAGGGACAACAGCCAAGTAAATGTTTGTTTTTTAGTTCATTTAGTTTCTAAACATATTTCTTATTTGATGTCTTCATCACTAAGGGAATCAAACTGAAAAAGCTTAAGGTCCATTGAAAGTAGTTCAAAATGGAAATGTGTATGACTTCTGTCACTGTCTGATGATTAATTTTAAAAGGAGCTACATATTGAAAATAAAGCAGCTGAGTATCTAGTAACTTGCAGTACTGTCTCTGTGTACATAGGATGAAACTGACCATCTTCACCTTCAGAGTTATTGTGTTAATTAAGTCATCAGGCTAACATGAAAGAAACAAATATATCCTCATCACACAAAGCCAACGAAATTTACTAAATACAGAATTTTACAGCAAAAGCTGTAGAAGTGAAGAAACAAGTAGTTTATGTACAAATCAATCAGCCCATGCTTGATTTTTAGAACTCACCATTCCCCATACACACATGCACATACATGACTTTCTCATCCAGAACTCATGATTATGCATTTTGCAAAGATGAAACAAAGGTCCCTGTAATGTGTTAGTCTTGGAAGCATTCATAGAAAACAAATAAAACTTCTTAACAATATCTAGAGCTCATAGTTATTAAGTTTCATTGTTTAGGATTGTGAAAACCTAGATTCTGATTGTCCAGAAAGCATGATTGATTTTGACAGCTGCCTAGCTCTTTAGACAAGCTGTATGAATTCAGAAAACAATCATTTCATCCAGTTCAAATTTATTGACACAAGATCTTATAGCTTACTTATATAAAGTGACCAAAATTCAAAATAAATTTGAAGAATAATAAAAAGCTACAAGAAAATTATTTAATTAATAAGATATTTATAGGAGAAGACAGAAGAAACAAATATTAGGTGGTAAAAAGGATATTTTAATGACACTGAGTAAAATAATAGTGTGTACTTTGAATAAAATTAATCTTTGTAAAATAGAAATGTTCCAAAGTTTGCATTAACTCCAAATAAAGCAGGCACAGCTTTGACTTAAATTGGCTCTTCAGTAGACCTAAGGCTATCTACTACATTGTTTCTGCTTTTTGCTTTACAAAATTGAACTATCACAAATGTCAAGTTATTTCTCTTTTCACCAAGCCATGATATAAGCCATTCACTCTTAGTGAAATGACTACAGCAGTCATTGTAATTTGGTGACAAATCATATTATGTCATGGAGAATTAGTATCCAATAATAATACTAAAATTTAGGCCTCTGATTAGAATATTAAGGCATATTATATTATTGTTCCATTTAGAGGAATGGCAGTCTATTCAACCACATACAAAACAGAAAAATTATGCTTTAAAAAGTTATTCTTTGAAAAATACATGCCCTAAATCTAACCTGCTCTCTAAAAGATTCTAAAAATTGGATCCAAGTGGCTGGCCAGATAGTTCAATGGCCTAAAGCATCTGGTTAGGCAGAGCACAGGGACCACATACTGTGCTGGCCCCAGCTCTGGGTGCACTGAGACTGTGATTGAGACTGGGCTTGATGGCATATTCCTGTAATTACAGGCATATTCCTGTAATCCTAGAGTTTGAGAGGCTGAAAACAGGAAGACTACTATGAGTCTGATCTGTGTAGTGAAACCCTGTAGACCTTGTACTAAATACATAAAAAAATGGATCCAGTAATAATATAGTATAACAAAAACTAGTCAAAAAACACAAAATATCCAACATGAGTTTACTTCAAAATATACAGAGGTCAATAATTTTAATTCACTAAAAAATGATATAGTAGGTCTTCATACTCACAATTAAGTATATGTATACCAATAAAATATTTTAAATAATTCAACATTAAAAATGGGCATTTCTACAGAACAGTTATCCTGATTCCAAGGATAACACACATTATTTAGTATTTATTCATTTGTGTTCTGTGGATTTTAAGTGTCATCTCTTGATGGCTCCTGTCCCCTTGGTGGCAATAGTATTGTGATAGGATAGGGCCTATCAGGGGGTCTTAGGCCACTGGTGGTGCTACTCTCAAAGGTGAATGTTCGTCTTCTACAGTGAGTTCCTAAAAGAGTAAATTATTCTAACAGGCTGAGCTTGACCTAGAATCCCTAACTTGCTCTGCAGCAGTTTGATCCTTTCTTCTTACATGGACTCCAGCCAGGAGGCCTTCACAGGGGCAAAGATGCCTATGGCATTGAATGTTCACAACTATGAGCTAAATAAATATTTGTCTTTATAAAGTTACTTAACTTTGGTATTTTTTTATAGCAATGAAAAAATGGTATAATGAATGTTTTGACCACATCCAAATACGTGTTCAATTTCTATCATCAAATATTCTGTACTCCTTTCTACTTACTCTTGGTGCGACAGCTTTTTGAATGATGTTTTGTTTACTTTCTATATGTTCCTAGTCACCTTTACTTACTAAAATCTGTTGTGCTAAAACTCAATGCTCACATAAAAACCATACTTATACTTATGACACATCCCTATAATCTTAGTACTTTGGGAGACTGTTGGGGGTGGACGGCAAGCTGGAGCCCAGCCTGGGCAACTCAATGATTTAGAAAAAACCATATGTAAGAAACAAAAACTTTCAAAAAGGTTTGGAGAAGTAGTTCATTGCCAAGGTCATACATTGAGGTCAATCCCCAATATTATAGTGGCAACAACAACAACAACAAGACAAACACAAACATATATACAAGAATGGATAGCAAAATCTAGACTTTACTAATGCCCCCTTTTTTTCATTGCCCAAATCAAAATAACTACAGTATTGTTATTGGGTAACTGTGGTATTCCTCCTTCAGATTAAGCAGGGGCATGTTTAGCTTCTTTGTCCTTCCCCCTTTTTATACACAATTGTTCTATAGATGATCTGTGTTTGAAATAGAAAAGAGCTCAGCTCTCTTTATTCATCTGACTCACAAACTTTTCTCCATGTTGCCTAATGCTTGTCCTCTAGGAAATACAGCCTGACCACCAAGAAGTATGCACTGACTAGTGTTTACCTCCATGGAACTAGTTTCTGTGTGCCACTCACCTTATGTGATATACATTTTCAGATATTTGAATGATAGGGTATTGAGCAGTTCCTGAAGTAGAGAACATTTTCTTGAAATATCTGGAAAATTATTTTGGACAGCTACTTTCTATATAGTCAAAGTGACGTACATGAAAGCACTGAGCATAGTCCTGTCAAATAAGGAGAAGGCAGGCCTCTTGACGGGCATTCCCTTACAACTGTCTTCATTTGCCAACAGTGGGAGAAAGGCTTACTGAGAAAGTTTTGACCTTAATGGGTGTGCCCAGCATGAGAATAAGAGGCTAATCTTTGCATTGCAGATATACCCGGGCACGATGGGTTACTTTCTTACTCTTCTTGGTGTGGGGGGGGCGGGTTAGCACAAAAAGCTGTAGGAATTAACATATTCTATCTTCATGCATAACATCAGCAACCCCATGTAAGTAATGAGTCCATGCAAAGGAAATTGTGCTAGTGCAGTGATGACTGGTATAAGAGAAAAATTAAACAGGAATATATAACTAATAATAAAACAGCATCAGAAAATTAAGAAAGTAATTCCTGAATAGGAATTGTCATGGCTTGGAAATTAGAGAAATTGTACATAGGTGATACATTATCTCTCTTTTAAGAAGTAAACTAGTCAGTTGATTACTAGCAATAGCAATAATTGGCAAAGCTTTTGTGAATGACTAAATAGTATTACAGAGCCATATATGGTCCTATCATACAATATTATTTCTTCACAATCCTTACAAGATACAGTCAACCGATCTATCAATTCATTCCTACGTTGAAGGCCTTCTAACTAAATGCCACACAGACAAGATTTGGAATAAGGACAAACCCATTTAACAATCTCACTGTATCCTTAAAACCATGAAAAAAAAATTAATCAAAAATCTCTGAAGGGAAAAATGGACTGCATCTCCTCTTCCTGGATATCTCTATCCAGCTATGCTGTTGGTGCCAGGTGAGAAGATTACATATGAAAATGTATATCTGATACACAACCGGAAGTCCCTGCAGCCGACTACCCAGAGAGTCAAATGAATAAGTATATAACAAGGAATTTCTGTCATCCTGGACATGTTCAATACCTGGCAGCTTCTGTTATTATTCCCACTGCTTCTATTTTAAGATCAATCTTCCCCAACCATTCACTATGGGATTCCCCAGCCCCACAAACCAATAGCTCCCATCTGAAAATAGCTGAAGTCTTTCCTCTTGTCCTCTACATAACTTTCCCTCTCTTTTGCCTGCCTTTGCATCTCTATCAGATGAAAGCAATAAGTTAACCTGCTTTCTCTAGATAGCTCTGAAATAATAGTCTTTATTCTTATTTGTGTTGTCTTCCTTTATCTTGTTAAACTGGAACAAATTTAGCCCAAGTTAACTTCTTTGTTGGAATGCCCATAGTAGCCTCTGTATCTAATGAACTGCAATTTAGCTTGATATCTGTCAGCTGTAAACTAAACCAGAAACATAACCTGTAACCAAGCAGCTGAGCCTCAGCCCAACCCAACAAATCACCCCTCAGCAAAGGTCAAGGTGATGACTACTGAATAGGTCCAGATAAAGCAAAGGCAGAATTGCACTCCACATAAAATTTCTGTGGGTTATTTTTTGTCCTTCTGGTTATAAAAAATAGCACTTCTATGTAACTGGGCATTCTGAACCATCTTGAGTCTGATGTGTTGGCTCATCCTAGAATCTTTTACTTGCTTAGGTAAACTTCCTTAAACTTAACTGGCGTTTATTTTCTTCTAATAATTTTTACATATCTCTCATTTAACTAGTTGTGCTACTTTGGAAGTGTGGTTAATAAAAGACAAATTTTCTTACTGCTGTGAATCTTTGATCTAAATTTATTCTAATCAGAACTACTGATTTTTACCCTCTTGTCAGTGATTTCCTCCCATAAATACACAACAAATAAATGTTTATTTTCTAATCTGATTCATTTCTGTAATTTGAATAGCATTTTTCTATATTATTATAAGGACTACTACTAAAGTGTGTTTAACTTCCTTTAAAAGATTTAAGCATAGATAATGCAATACATCTCTGTGTTATTAGGACTATTTTATTAAGCCTTCTCTCTGTCTTATAGTGGTTAGTTATTATTTGAAAGAATTTAAGTGTATACCCTTAACACATTAGTGTGATTAGCTGGCATTTTAAAGACTAAGTCTACTTTCCAGAGGCAATTACTAGATGCATTTCAACTGTAAATTTTCCATTAGCACCAGTGCTTTGCTACTTAGGTAAGAATGTTAGAAATAATATCTTACTGAAAACAATAATCTAGTTTAAAACTTCTGATGACCTAGAAAAAATGTAGATACACATTTGGTCTTGGGTGAATAGGACTTAAGAATCAGGATGCCAGCAGCCATCACCTCTGCTCTTCATGACTGAGGGTTTTTTCTTCTTTTGAGGTTCTGTTCCATATTTCTTTACAGATTAAATAATATATATTTATAAATCTGATGTTTGTATAGGTCTCTCTATCCTTTTTTAAACAGATTTTAGATTGCAATTTCCATTGCCATCCTTCATCCTAATGTGTTGTTATAAACACATTGTGTCTATGGTGTGTTTCAATTACTTTCATGGTTCTCACAGATAAAATCTGAGGCATGTAAAGATAAGTGCGCATTAAAACTGAAAATTTAATTCTCTGGAGTAAAAATAATGACAGAAATTTCTCTCTAGTTTTATTTCCTTAGAAAATTTACCTTAGGAAAATCACACTTATAAGCATTTTGTCATGTCTTTGAAATATATAAACATCTTTTTGAAGTGTAGCTAGGGGCTATTGTAAGTTTTTTGATCAAACAGTTGTTTTCACTGAACCTAGTTCGTGGGTCCCAGGAATACAAAGAGCTATGAAAGTAGCACTGCTTTTTCCTGGTTATGCAGATGAGTAGAAATCCTTTGGTGAGAGAGAAACCCCTCAGAACCCACCTACAACAACCCAGCTGCTCTGCACCAAGCCTCTCAATAGCACACAGAGCCGTGCAGTTCAGTGAACTAATTCACTGATAAGTATAGCATCACCATGATGCAATCAGACCTCCAGGAGTCTATAATTCACTGTAATTAACAATTAAATTTAATTATCCCATTGGATTTCTTATTAAATTAACATTCAAGCACATCTCCTTGATCAGTTCTTAATCTCCAAATATAGATAATAACAAGATAATAATTCTTCCTAACATCGCGAAACTGTCCTTTGTGCAACCCAGCACTAATCCATTCCCTAAAGTTGTAACAGTTCCAATTTGCTCAGAAGTTCAAATCTTGGATATTTGAGGAAAAAGCTGAGCTGTGAATCCCAGTGAAATTAAAATAGCAACTGTATATTACTGATGTACAATGGTATGCTGTAAATATTTGCATTCCTACAGAAAGTAAAGGGGTATTGAAAGGAACAGAGACAAGCCAAGAGCAAAACCAAGCAAGGCAACGATGAATCTAGTAGTTCAATGTCAGGGATACAGACCCAAAGCAGAAGGATGTGAGGGGCAAAGGCCTCAACATCTGCCCCTCTGTGGCCTTGCCTGTTGCGACCACACTTCTCTCTTCTGGCCTGGCTCTCCTCACTCACCGTGGCTTTGTCCTGCAGGCATTCTACATTCCTAGGATCCCACTTCCTGGGTCATCCCTCTCCCCACCAGTTAATACAACATCTTCTGAATGACTGGCTTCTTGCCTTTTAGAATTTGAGTGGAAGCTCTGTTGACTCCACAGTCTTCACATGCTGCCTTCCAGTTCAGTGAGCATCACGTGGATCGCTGCAGTGTCTGCCAGCAGCTTAAGTGGCAGCTGGGTAGCTGTGACCTCTGAGAGCCTGACTGCTTGAGCATGGTGACAGGAATCTCCAGGAAATGATTCCATAAGCAGGGGTTCCAGTGCATCTCCTATCAAATGACAGTCTTAGAGTCTTTGTAGAGTTGAGCCTGTGATGGGTGGGGTCTTGCTGATGCTTGTGTTGCCCTTGGCACTTCCTCTTGTGTTCAAAGCACTGGGTCATGATGTTTCCTTTATTTATTTATCTTTTTATTCATTTATTTACTGCAATACAGGGGATTGCACCTTTGGCCATCATAATTAGCTACACTCCTCATCCTTTTTCACATTCTGACACAAGGTTTTGCTAAGTCCTAAATTGCCCAGCCTGACCTCCAATTTATGATCTTCCAGTTACAGCCACTCAAAGTGCTAAGATTTTGGGTGTGCACCACCATTTCCTGTTTTGCTAGTCTTCTTTTCAATGCTTCTAATCTCCTCAGCAATAATTTTTCCTTTAGCCTCAAATTTATGTATATTTTATTTGGGGACAAAATTAACTTTTTGCTGTTGCTGTTACCAGGAATCAAATTCAAGGCCTTGAAACTTGCCAGGCAGGCACTGACACTGAGCTATATTCTTGGCCCTCAAAACTCACATTTTTCAAATATTTGTTTGGTTTTTGATCCTAATTCTAACAATACATTAGGCCTAAAGCACTCAACAGTATCTATGCCATAGCCTCATAATAGGGTTGCTTTGAAATTTCTCCTGTCTGATTAGTCTACCATCCTACCAGCCTCCCACAAAGCCTCAGGACCTACAGAAAATAGAGACAGATTTTCTTTTCAGCCAGAGTGTATCATAAACGGTAGGTAACCCAATTCCCAATAGAATCTAATTTCCAAAAGGAATCTTAGGAACATGGCTTTTGCTGTGGCATTAGCAAAGCAATGAACCCTCCGTTCTAGGATCTTTCTTCTCCTTTTAATCTTATTCAGCTTTCCTCTCTCTCTTTTTTAAATTAATTTTATTGAAAAAGAAAGAGCAATGAGACAGTTTCAAAGCAGGTTAGTAGTACAGTTACAATAATTAACACATTGCATATTGTTGTCTTCATAGCAGTTATTCGTAGTATAAAATGCAGACATGATATCTTGTCTAAACACTATTGGTACAAATCTTTCTTGTCATTGAACTAAGAGAAAGTAGCTGTATATCTATCCTATTTTGTATATACAAATATATTATTTTCACTACAAAATGGCCTTTCATTTATATCCCCTCTTTTTTTAGTTGTGTCAGATATGGGTATTCCATTGTGATTCAAATATTGTAGGTGCATGAATTCAGCAAAATAATCCAATATATTCCAGTAGTCTGTAAGAGTAGAGTGTCATTCATGCAACTGGCAATGTCAAAAGATGTTGACTAGATCCAGACCTAGCCCAGGCCTGGTGAGTGTGTGAGAGAGCTTCGGGCTAACCTGCACCAGCGGAACCTTCGGTCCCAGCCTGGGTGCAGCATGGGTGAGAACATCTTCAACACCCTTTGAGCCCCCTCCACTCTGCAGCACCCCCCCATGCCACCCGCTGCATGAGAATTTTTGCCACATTCTAGGGAACCCCAGATCCAGTCCTAGCCCAGGCTCAATGAATGTGTGGGAGAGCTGACTCTCCCCGCTACTCCAACTTGTCCCATCCAGACTCAGCTCAGGCCTGGCGTACAGGCCTGAGGTGAAACCCTGAAGCTGCAATCCTTGCAGAGAGAGTAGGGGAAAGAACCACCCAAGTAGTCTAGGAGTAGTACATCTTGCTAGAGGGGCACAACAGATTCACTCCCAAGGGCAGCAGTAGTAAAGAGTGGAGCACAACAGCCAGATCCAAGCCAGGAACAGATGGACAAATCCAAACTTTGTAGGTCTGCACATGAACTTCAGTAGTTGCTAAGATTATAACTGCACCAAAGTCCTGCAACAAAGGTCAGAAGACAGTGCTACACAAAATGCCAACAAGAAGGAACAAAATGAAATCTTAGAACCCAAGCCCACCCATAACAAGTTCAGAGGACACTAACACAGAACAAATTGGGAATCACA
>NDGM011228972.1:3352-14098 GCA_002564305.1 Octomys mimax | reverse complement strand
TTTTCTTTTCTTTCTTTCTGCAGAACCGGGAATTAAACTCAGGCCCTTGCAGGGATGCACTTATTCTACTGAGCCATCTCCCCGGCCCCCTTTAGACACTTTTCTAGAGCACTTTTTAAAACTGTGTTAGTATCTTAAAAGTCTGATTCAACAAGAAAATGGTTAAGTCAGTAACTAAGCCTGAATTATATGGCAAGAAGTAAAGGAAGAACTATAATAAAATTAATCTTACCACAACCATAGAGCTTTGCCTTAATATCAAACTATTTACTATTCCTACGCCTAGTATTCATCTCCCAGGCCTTGCCTTAACTTTCCTATCCCTGGATATAAGTTTCCATATTTCTTTATCAAGACCTCTAGAAATAGTACGGGTGATTGAAGGGATGGTTACCAGGGCCCTGTGGTAGCTTTCATGCCTTGAGAAATTGGTTTGTTTCCCATAAGACACTTGTTTTCAGCTTATGCAGGGAATTCATAATCATATGCATTCCTAATTTTTTTAAACAAATAATCAACTACATTTAACTTTAGTTTTAAATGTTTAAAACTCAAAAATCCTTCAAAGTTAGGTCCTAAATAAAACTCTAAGTAGAGAGCTTAGTTTCAAGGCTGTAATCCAGGCTGGATGGTTGAATTTTAAATCATTCATTGGGATTTGTTCAAACATGGAAAACACTTACTCTTTTTGATTTTATCTCAGAATGAAGAGAACCTACAGTAATTGAAATGATTGAAATTTTGGAGATGTTATTCTTCAATAAAGGCTAAAGCAAGGCCATTTAAATAAAAGAATGCATTATTCTACAGATGTCTGTAGAATGAACTAAAAAATTTAAATCAGAAAAAGGAGAAAAGAGATTTAGATAGCTACATTTAGTGTCAAAAGGGATAATGCATCCATAGAATATATGCTACCACTGCCTGGGTACCTACTACGTGCTGGGCTTTGTGTTGCTGTGTCACCAGCTTAGACCTGGAGGTCACTTGAGACCCATGCAGCTTGAGAAGAGACACACAGAGCTGCAGCAATGACTACCCATGCCGCTGCACCTTCTCTGCAGGATCTGAGTAGATGCGCAGGGGACTACACAACAGTGGCTGTGGCTGGCGTTGACCTCAAACATAGGTCACACATGCCTAGGCCAACGAGGTGCGCCTGTGCTGAAAGCTTGCATCCTCCACCACCCTTAGCCTGAAGCTCAGCACAGGCATCCTGGGCTTCATCTTTCCCGTCGCTGTATTCTTTACATGTAATAATTACTTCACTTAATAACTACAAAAGTTTTGAAAGCTGCAAAATGCTGTCTATGTTTTACTGATAACAAATCTAAACTTGGGGAGATTATGTAAGTAACCCAAAGTCAAAGGGCTAAAAAGCAATGGACCAGATTCTTTCCCACATTAATGTCCATGCTCAAAGCTCTGTGCTTCCTGACAGGCAATGCTGGCTACTAGAAGGGACGTGAAATGTTCATTATGTTTTTTGGTACACAGAAGTCTGTAAGTTTGTTAGAGCAATATCCTCATTCTAGGCATTTAAGGAGCTAAAACATCTGCAGGAGGAAATGTGCACCTGCATGGGCAGTGCTGTTCTCACCTAGAGCCTCTTCAGAAAAATTGAAGAAAGATAGCACACTGGCAAAGGGCAGCTACCACTAGATATGACACACAGCATCTTCTTTAGTCCTTGTCCATTCATTTTATAATGAAGATAATCAAGAAACCACGAATGAACTCCTTCTGAGGAGGCTACCTGTTGTCATTTCTAGCATCCGGAGAGAGATGAGATAAACACCCCAGGGTCTGACTCCAGGCACCCACAGGGCCCAGAAGGGCTGCTGCAATCCTTGCAAGATGGAGAAGAATAAATCTTCAGCAGTAGTAGTTTATTTTTTCCTGGTTTTTTTTCCTTCCATTTAAAAAAATATTCATTTATTTATTACAGAGTCTCGCTAAAGAGCTCAGACTCATAGTGATCCTATTTTTAGCCTCCCCAGTGCTGGTATTACAGGTGTGCGCCACCACACCCGATTTCAGTGGTCGGCACAGCTTCCGGATCAAACTGGGGTCCTTGTGCTTGCCAGGCAGGTGCTTAGTCTGCCGAGCTATCTCCCCAGCCCAGTAGACTGATTTCTCTCCTCTAACATAATTTTTGGGCTTTGCAAATGTTGGCAACATGTCTAACCCTTCTTTTCTAGAGGAGGTCTCCAAGGTTCAGCAAGAGTCCCGCCCAAGAGCTGAGATGGTGAGTGAGGGCTGAACTGCGACTCAGCGCCCTCCATCCTACATAACACCTGGCTGAACCAGCATCAGTCTCACTGGCTACCAGCCTCTTCTGAGACTTTTGGGCCATGCTCTTTAGGTTCTAGCTGCTCCACCTGATCTCTAGTCAAGAAAAGAAATGAAGACGAGGGAGGCTTCAATAAGTAACGTGGATGAGATTCCTGCTTTTCCTGGCCCTCCGACTTTCTGATCTGAGCACTTAGATTCTGGCACCCCAGATACTGGGTGATAGTCAACCTAAACTCCTTCAGAGCCCCTGGCAGATTTCAACCCACAACCGCCCCCTCTGCACCTCAGAGTTTAGCTGAAGCATTCTCACCTGTCTGAGAATTGTCTCCGGAATCACGATGAATCTTGTGCATCTAAAGTTGTTCAGAGGTTTGGTGAGAAAAAAGAGAGATTTTAAATACGACATTTGCTCAATTTCTCAACCGAGGTAGTCAAAAAGCTCTGAGGACTTCAAGAAAGCAAGAAGTTGCACAGAGAGCACAGCGGATGAGAGCTGAGCGGGCATGAGGGGAGCGAATGCTCTATCCTCCCGACCTCCGCGCCACTGAGCGCACGAGCAGGAAGTGCCCAGGAACACAGTGTCTAAGCAGCACGCACACATCTCCTGCACAAGGACAAAGGCTGCAACTAAATTTAAAATTGCAGAAGGCAGATCTACAGTGTTTGTTTTAGACATGTTATAGAAGATTGCTGTAATACAAAACAATCGGAATTGAAATCTGGGACTTTTAAATACCTTCCTAAAAAGGAATTTAAATTTTCAATTACAGTTTATGAAATGCTGTTCACAATGATATAAAGATGTCATTTTGTACCGTTTTCATTAGCAGATATTTGTGTGTGTGTGTGTGTGTGTGTGCATGTGTGTATGTGAATGACTTTTTGCTAATGCGCAAAATGAAGTCATTAACAAAAAGCAATGCTTTCCTGGGGTTCTGAATTTCTTACTTTTGCTTTGTTCTTTCACACTTGCGATTGTGTTGTCTCCTGTCACGGCTTCCTTCCATCCTGGGCTCAGATCATTAAACCTCTGCAGCAACTCAATGAGGGGCAAGACTGACTTGGAAGCAGGAGGGAGTGGGGGACGGCCAGTGAAGGGAGATCCGTGTGGCGGCAGCACCATCCAGGATGGGCAGAGACCTCACACAGACCTGACCCATGCAAGAGTCCCAGCGCAGTGAGGCCCTCTCAGTCTTAGAGAACGGAAGGGTTAACATGAGGTTTTCTAGGAGCTCTGCTTCACAGTCCCTTTTGTGTAATTACAGACAGTTACAGGACCTGATGGTGTGATGCCTTGAGCAGAAGGTCACGACAGGGTGCTGACTCAGTGTCCCATAATTAGAGTCCTTTTTGTTACAAAGCAACTAAGCTCAGTGTGAATTTTATACTGTACCCAAGGAAGGAAAGTTTTCTTTGCAATTGGCTCTAGCTCAAAAGCAAGTGATCTTTTCCATGCTTAGTTTTGCTTTCTAAATGAAAATTCACCTCTCCTTTGGGAGCAAAGGTCCACAGCTTCCCACATTACACAAGAACAACCCCCCTCCCCCTTTTTCATCTGCCCTAGTCCCTGGAGACAGCTGCAGCCCTGCAGTGAGGAAGGAGTGCCATCCCCTGGAGGGACAGCCAGCTGAGGCCTGCACAGGTTCTGTCTTGTCTATGTCACACAGCAGAGTCCAGGACCGACAGTCCTCCAGCTCTACAGCCAGCTGCTTTGTCACACTGCTCACTCTGGAGAGGCCCAGGGCTGTCAAAGGCCAGGGGTTGTCAACTGGGGGTCTAAGGAACTAGCTTTTGGATACTACAAGGCATCCATTCATGGGACAGAATGTCCCCTGACGCAGGGCGTGGTGGTGCACGCCTGTCATCCCAGCACCCAGGAGGAACACTGTGAGTCTGAGCAGCCTGGCCTACAAAGTGAGCTTAAGGCCAGCCTGAACTGCATAGGAAGACCCTGTCTCAAAATGACAAGACAAAACAACAATAAAAAAGTTCCCCTGAAATTCTGGGATTGACTTTTCTTATTAAATGCTTTTGTCATAGGTGTGGTGAAGAGATCAGAATTCACTGTGCTCAGGGAACTTGCCCTCTGTAGTGTGATATTTGCTTTTCCTTTTTAAAAGCTCAGATGTGTGTGGCAGTGACTGGACATGTGACACCGGTCCTGTTTGTGCCACTGTTACTGCAGTGTTGAGCCTGTCGTTGGCCTCCGTAGAGCTCAAAGCTGGGTTTCTTAGCAAGTCCTCAATGGCTTGTAGCTTGTTTCTTAGGGGGGGGGGGAATCATAATTTTAAGCCTTTAATCATTTAAAACACTGTAGGTTACCACACATTTTGCTATCCTTGTGCTAAATACTTCACTTACAGAACCTGATTATGCTTAACTTTTTTTTTTGTTTAACTCCTAAGAAACATTACAGATTCTACATTTGTGTGCATTCACAGCCAGATATACTATTTTGGGATCATTCATTTTCTCAACAATAATGGCTTAAAATTGTATTTCTTCTCCGCGATTAATAGAATGTCTAATGCTAAAGAAACTGTGTCAAGTACAAAGGGCATGTGGAGCTCTTACACACTGTTGATAGGAATACAAATCTGTGCAACCTCTTCACAAAAAGGTCTGGTGGTTTCTTAGCAGTTTAAGTGTACACCTACCTCCTGATCCAGAAGTTCTACCCCAAGTGTTAAACAGAAGCGTTTGTCCACAGAAAGCCCAGCAGAAGAACCTTCAGGGCAGCCAGGAGCTGGCAACAGCCCAGGGGTCCATCACCAGAGAAAGTTTGGAGTTTGAGAGTGTGGACTGCTGTGATAAGGATTACTAATACAATGCAGATGCATCTCAAAAAACACTGAGTGAAAGCAGGCCTCTGACCAGCCTGTGCTAAAACCTCAGAGGATTTGCTCCTCCTGCGGGCAGGGGACAAGGTGGGGCAGGGACAGGCTGCATAGGGCTGGAGGGGACTTCTGGAGGGAAAGGTCTGCTACTGGCTGGCATCAGTGTCCAGAGTGAGTCACACTTGTCAAAACTGAACAGAGATGACCCTTACGACTTGCACAGGAGCATGTTTTGTTTCTACCTTAAAACTCCCCAAGTAACTATTAAGCTCCAGTTAATGATGTGGGTGCTCATGCAGGCAGAGGTGGGATACACAGATGTNAAAAAAAAAAAAAAAAAAAAAGAGCTGGTGTAGACACAGGTGGAAACTGGATCAGATAAAATGCGAACTGCAGGACCATGGCAATGGGCACATGGCTGTTCACTTACGTTCCTGCAGCTCTCCTGTATGTTTATAACTTTTCATAACAAAGTGTGTATGTGCAACTGAGTACATAGATTGATGGTTAAAGCCAGAAGTCTGAGGTACCATTTCAAGACCTGTGACATGAACAAGATGAAGGAAGCTGAGACCAGCCTGAGCCCATGGGCAGAGGCCCTGTCATGTTCCTGGGCACCTGGCCTAGAGCCTGGGCACTGCAGGTCACTGCCCAGTGTCAGACCAGAGCTAGGGAATTGTGTGTGCCAGCTGCCAAGCTAAGAAATGTAATTGTCATGGTAACTGCTCAAAATACCAACGGGTATTCATTTGATTGACTAATTTTTCTGAATTGTGAAATTGTCAGTGAACTTAAAGCTTGGAGAAAAACCCTGAGGCAGAATGACATGAAAATCTCTTTCTTGATGTGTTTAAGTCAACCTTTTAAAAAAAAAAAAAACATCATATGACATTTTGGCAAATACACTGAGGCCAGGATCAGTACAGCACAAGAAAGGAAACAACGCTGGATGCCTCCCTCTGTGTGCAAGTTGGTCGCCTCGGAAGGTGAGCGGCACTGGACAGCAATGTCTCAGTACTTCTGTCTTTAGTGAATGACAGCTAGTACCTGCACACCCACACAATGCATCCCATCTGTCAGCCAACCCTGTCACACCCCTTTTCAATTCCTGTGGGATAGAAGCGGGAACCATCAACTTGCATCTGAACTCAGTAAAACTCCACTTCCCTTTGCTCTTAGGTCAGCTCTCTAGGACAATGTGGCTATAAGGCCCTGGCCCGGGCTCCTGGCTGCAGGCCATGCCAGCCTCCTTTCCATGACTCTAGTTCTCTTGTGCTCTTTGTGACTTCAGGGCCTTTGCACATGCAGCTCCTCTGCCCTGTAAACTTCCTAGTCCTCTCTTTTTTATTTATTTGTCCTCCACAAGAAAGTCTTCCCGGGGGTTCCTATCTCAGCCTCCTCTGAAGTCAAATTCCTCTATCATGTGTGCTCAGCATACTTTTATTGCATTTGTCACAGTTCATAACCTTGTACTTATTTGCCTAATACTCATCCCCTTACCAAACTGCACATCCCATGGAGAAAGTCATGTCTACTTTGATTACTTTGGCACACCAACACAGGGCCTGGCACACAGACGCCAAGGAGCAGACCATGAGTCCACAGGAGACTGATGGCCAGGCTCTGCCTTACAGCCATGGTGGAAACACCATCGTTACTGACTTGGCCATCCCATCGGTCTTTGATTATTGTATTTCTAAGTGCATAACACTAAGCAAAAATACAATGAAATATTCATAAAATGTGATTTTTAAACCAGCAATACTGAATTGAAAACAAAACCAAAAACACAATCTAATGCTCAGCCATCGTCCAATATGACAGGCAAAGTGCCGTGATGAGGAGAAATTGAGGCCATGAAACCTCTTAATGTACCCAGGTCTCCAGCTTGGTTCCCTGAACCTCTGATCCTTTCCAGGGTTCCTACTATGTACAGTAGAAGGGCAAAAATGGTTGGCATTATTTAAACAAAGCTCTGTTTGTATCTATCCATACATTTGTAACACAACAGGAAGGGACTAAAATACATCTTTTATTACTGTTTTTTCATAAAATGCATCTTGATCTCACAGCAGAATGCCAAGCCAGTGAAGATTTTGGTCAATATTTTTAAGCTCAGATTTATACTGTTTTGTTGTCTTCCTATGTCCCTTGCCCCATGTTAGGAAAACGGATAAACAGCTGATTGAGATAAACATAAGTACTATTTATTTAAATGATTTGGGTTTCTTACACAGTTGACTTGTTGAGCATTGTTTTTTCTTGATCTATGACTGCATGACAAAACCAAATGCTTTCATGTATGTGACCAGAGTCCTCTGCTGCTGGATGAAGAGACCTGATCATGGGACTGAGTCCTTCAAGACTCCCCCTCACTTACATGGAATGCAAATGACAGTGAAAGCATGCATGGTAGGACCTGAGACATCTTTGATCATCTTCCTTCACTGACAATGCTTTGATGGGCATTTTCTTGAAAAGCAAAAGGATCCAAGACACACATCAAAGACTTTTTCTGTCTTTGTTTTTAAACACCACTTGAAGACATATCTCAGAACGCACACCATGTACCCAAGCACAAGAAAATAACTCAGGTAGTGTTCTGTCTCCCTGTCTTCAACCATCCCCTGGGCCTGACTCCTCAAGCACAAGGAGTCATGACCACCTAATGCTGGGCCTGGGGTCTCGATATGGTGCCCCCTGGAGAGGGGCACAGGTGCTGACCCTGGCTCAGTCTCTTCACATCAGTAAACTGTGAGTACCTAACAGACTCACCCCCACAGCTTCTCTCTGCTTTTATCTCAAGATAATTCACATATTATTTATATCAAAGCAAGACACACTAGTTTGATATAGATGAAAGAGCACATGAATTTTTAAGATTACACAAGACTAAAATGAAAAATCCCAAGTTGTTTTCCAAGGTGGTTCTCCATATGTTAAGCATAGGTTTCTTCTGCTGTTAGATACATTCACAGAAATGCTTAAGCACCACTCTCACGTGCAACGCCAAGTCTACACATTCAAACACCCATCGTATCCCTTGGGCAGTGTGGCCCTTACCTCCCAAGGCTTGGGCCACTGGCTCCATGTCCAACTTGCATTTGCAAGCACTGCTGTACTTCAGCCTCATGATACCATTTCTGCACCCTTCATGAATGGAAAACTACTTCATGCAATCTGCCATTTAGGCTTAAATATTTTATCTTTTCCCCCTCTCATCCAATTTCTCTTTTAATGACTTTCAAATACAGTGTAAGAACCACTTTGTTTCAAAACCTGACAGATACTGGAATTACTATGGAACTAGATGTGTGGTCTCAGACTTCAGCATGGATCAGAATCACCCACAGGCTTAGTAAAACCTATCCCAGGAGCTGCTGAGTCAGCTGGGCTGGAAGGACCCAGCCTCGGAGTCTGTAGGAGTTTCCAGGCGAGGCTGGATGGCTCCATAACTCCTTCACTGATGAGTCGAAATACCTGACACCCAGAGTTAACGCAGCAAAGATTTATTTAGCTCCCAGTGTGTAGAGGTTTCAGTCCATATTCAGCTGGCTCCAAGGCAGGGTGGCATGGCAGAGGAGAAACAGTTCATAGCAAGGAGAAGGTAGTAAGCAAGAAATGACAAATAAGGACACCTGTCCTCTTTCTGTCCCCTATATTTTAGCACTCACACTCAGAGTGGGGCACCCTTGATCCTATCCAGAAATACGTCAAATCAACCAGTGGGCTAATTTAGCAATCACACACCTTTAGTCCAAGCATCCCACACTCTAGGTCCAGTCACCTCTGAAAAGCCCCTTCTAGGACCACATGAGGTTTAAGGGGGGGGGGTGTCAACACAGCCATAATGCTGGGTGCCAGATGGAGGCATCGCACAATGAACCTCATGTGTGGTGGATGACACCTAGGAACTTGTTAAAGCTACTGAGTTCAGCTGAGTATGGTGGGACATGGCTGTAATTCCAGCACTCTGGGATGCAGAGGCAGGAGAATCATGAGTCAGTGAACCCAATCTGGGCAACTTAGCAAGACCCCATTTCAAATTAGAAAAGGGCTGAGATATAGTACAGTTCCAAGGCCCTGAGTCCAATGGTGGGTAACAAACAAATAAAACACTACCACACTATTGATTCTTAGCCTTTCTCTAGACTCATGGAGTCAGAATCTACATCATAACACTTAATCCCCAACTGATTTGATTACACAGAAAGTGGAAAGAACACAGGTCTTGGTAATAACCCTTTCAAAATCTCCATTTTAGTGGCAAAAACATGAGGCACTAAGGGGCTTCACTGAATCTGTTTCCTTAGTGGGTAAATGGTAGCCATTCTGATATGTTAGACTTGTTCAGAGAATCAAAACTAATAGGATAGAAAGATAAATATACAGGGGTAGTAATTTAGTGTGTTAACAGGCTTGTAAGACTATGGAGGCTGGGAAGTCCCAGAACAGGCTCTCTGCAAACTGAAAACTCAGGGAGCTGGTGGGGAGGTCTGGAGTTCCTAGAGCCCAGCTCAGTGAGTAGCCTGACTAGTGTCTTTCCTCTTCCACACTCAGGGATAGGATGGTGCTCACCATCCCAGTGAGGGCAGATCCTCCTTCCTCCTCATCCAGTCTTCCTCTTCCCATCATCTCCTTGGGAAACACTCACCTGGACATACCCAGAAAGAGTACTTTTTGGTTTCTTGGATGCTCTTTAATACAGGCCAGCTGACACCTAAAATTAACTGTCAGGCCTACTTTTGAGAATCTAAGTCAACAGTGATGAGCTTTCAATGATAGTCTCTGGCATGCATGCTGTGGGCGCTGCTTTAAGAGGATCAGAAAAATAATGTGTGTGATATGGCCCTCCCAGGAGGGTTGAGCTGGTCTTGGCACTGGGAAGACTTGTCAAACCATGTGATTCCAGAGCAGGGTGGAGGTGGAGACTACATTTCTAAAAAGTGCATGAGAGATCCTGAGCCTGTAGGTCCAGGACCACACTTTGAGAACCATTGGCCTGGCCCTGGGGCACCAGCTGACACCAGTTCCCTAGCTTTCTCTTCTGCTTATTGAGAATCTAGATGCAGTGATGTTTCTATTCTTGTGTTTCACAAAGATCTCACGTTTAGTCTCTGAAGCTCCGAGCCCAGGGTGATGGTGTATTGTGCTGAGTACCTGACACGCACAGAACACTAGTATCCCTCGCTCACAGGCTGTCGTCCCTCTGTGTCCTTGCACTGCTCAGTGACCAGAAAGGTTTCCAGGTAAGCGGCTTCAGGAAGAAATTCCATTTTGCTCAAACTCTCTTGTTCTTAAAATACATTTTTGTTGAAGTATGAGTCACAGAGCTGCTACCTTTTGTCAAGAGAAGGAATTACAAAAACCTGACATTTGCAACTCCTGCAATGCTGGTTCCCGACAGTCACTACACTGCTCAGGATGTCGGGACTTCACGTGAATTCTGATTATCATGAGAAGGAAGTGATGCTCAGGACCATGGCTCAGCACATCAGGTCTTTCAGCACATCAGGTCTCCCAATATGTTATGGTTTGTGTCTAGCTGTCGCCCAAAAGCCTCATGCAGTCATGGGACAGACTTCTAGAGTTTGTGATTAACTCATGATCCACT
>NDGM011228966.1:768-11134 GCA_002564305.1 Octomys mimax | reverse complement strand
TTTTTTTTCTCAATAAAATTATGGAAAAAAAGAAGAAAAATTAATTCCCCCCCCCAAAACAGTAAAAAATAAATAAATAAATGAATAAATAAAGGGTTCCATCTCACTGACGCTGGGACCTCCTGCTACTCAGACAGCTACGAGGCCACTCTTCTCCATGAGACGTTTAGCTGCACAGACCCTGCATCTGTGTGTCTGTGCCACCCTGCAGTCCTTTGTTTTTGTGTTTTCAGATGGAAGTTAAAGAAAACATACACTCAGAATGTACTTTATGTTAAGTCCTGTAAGTGTTGTTTATACATACGCTGCACCGGCTCCACATAGTTGTATAAGAAAAATGAAATTAACAGTAATTAATACTGCTCTGCCATGTTAGATTTTGAATGGTTTCTATTTTTAAGTTTAAGCAAATTATGATTAATTGTCTGTAACATAAAAGTGATGACTTCTAAGTGAATATACCGTATTCAGAGAAATATGTAAAAATATGTATATATTTATTGTAAAACATTGCTATATGTTTAGACAGTCAATAAATATTAACTTCCTTAAATATCAAAATAGAGGAAGAACTTGGGTATGTATATACTCTCAATGATGTTATAGTAGATAATTATTTATAGTAGATAATTATTCAATCTTATAGTTTTATACTGGGAATGAAAATGCCTAGTGTTTTGGCAACAAAAAATTGAAGATTTAAAAATCATCTGTGTTTGGAAGTTAAATTTATACCCAGAATTTGCAAAGGAGAGGGAATTGCAGATGCCAGTAATATTGAGGAGAAGATAGAGAGCCAACTTGGGGAGCATGGCGCCTCAGAATTTTGGCATCTGTGAGCTAGGTCAGTCTCCCTCTGTGTCTCTGTCTCTGTCTCTCTGTTGACATGTAGGACCTAGGGCCTGTGCTTGGAAGGAAAGCACTACCCCTGAGCTATGTCTACAGAGCTGCAAGAATAAAAGAGGAATGGAGAGAGAAGAGAGTGACAATGTGACATGCATTGGGAGGTGGGCTGGTGACGAGCAGTCGGGAAGCCTTTTCGTAGGTGCTTGGTAGGCATCTGTGCCTAGCAGCATCACGCCCACCTCGCTTAGCGCACCCACTCAGGAGGAAGTTTGTGAGCATGGAGTCCCAGTGCTTTGCTCCTGGGATGACTGCCTGCCTTCACCTGAAGCTCTACTATCTCTGTAACATCCATTTGTCCCACAGCGACCTTCTCAGCGGCTATAGCAGAGGCTACTGCTGGTTGCCACCTAATCTTATTCTCTCCTTGCTGGAGAATAAGATTTTGAGCAGGACATTTTGGCTTTTAGGTACATAGTGCCTTCCCCAGCTTCTCTTGAAGATATCTAAGATGTGATTATATAGCAACCAGTTGAAATCACTGTGTGTGAACATTTCGAGTTGTACCTTTCAGGGAAAGAAGTGTGTGCCTGCTTTCCCCCTTGTGGATGTGCAGGGTGGACCTTGAACAGTCATCCTGGGCCGCACTCATCTTGAACATGACAGAGCTAAGAGGCTAGGTGGATTCCAGGTACCTCGTCATAGTGAGTTACCCTGGCAACTATGGGATTCAAACTTTTAATTAAAGTTCATGCAAAATTTCAAAGCTGCCTTAATGTTGCATGTACAATTTGCATGCCTATCAGTGCTGTTGGAACATATCCAAGCAGCACAAACATATATGACCCTCTCTTCTACTCATGGCCATAAACGTGCCAAACCCCTCAGGGCAAGTTTCTCAGTGTGTGTGTTGAGGGGATTAGTAAATATATGAGAAAAAAATAAAATTTTGCAGATGCCCAAAACATGACATCAAATTATAGCAATGTCACTTTCAAATAGAAAACAAATTAGATTCAGATTTTAGTTTCTTCCCCCTCTTCTTTGAGTAACCATGAAAAAGTTCAGTTTATTCTCTAGTATTTAGGGAGATGCACGATGGCAATAAATAACATGAAGTTGAGTAAAAGTAAGTTTTCCTAAGAACAACTTTGTCTACTTGAAAGATAACCTACGGGGGCCCGGGGAGATGGCTCAGTGGAATAAACGCTTCCCTGGCAAGCACAAGGGCCTGAGTTCAATCCCCTGTTCTGCCAAACAAAAATAAGTAAATAAAAATAAAAATATAACCTACGGGCTCCTGCAAAACATGTTTGCCCCTAATATTGCTGAAACCAGTAACTCAAGCCTTTATATTTTATGTCATTATAGTACATTTATTCTAGAAAAATATTCTAGAAAAATATTATTAAAGCTTGAACTACTAATAGAGTCATCAAATCCATGACAATAAAATGTGCTTTCCAAGATAATATTGGTGTAACTTTGTATAAAATCTGATTTCAAAGATAGGATAAATACAGATAGGAAATTTTCTCCAGAAATATTTAGTACTATGTTTTAAATCAAAGAGGAATCAAATTATTTTATACATTGGATTTGTGATATATAAAATACAATAAGATGTAGGACTGTTGGGCAATGGGAATATAATTTTAAGAGGCCATTGTAAAGACTAAATTACATGAGCAAATATAGAGAAGATATTTAAATTAAATAAGAAATTACTACAGTAAAAGACACATGGCCATTAATCTTGCTCAAAATGCCCTCATTTGCTTCAGACACATTTATCTCATGATTCTGAAATAGTTCTGAGAGCTTTCTTGCATGAGTGTTTTGAGGGTTGCCATGATGTTCTGAGTAAATTTCCAAGCATCTATGGCGACCTCTGTCACGTAACGCAGTACGGCACATGCCCAACCACCTCACTCACCAAATCCGGCACTCTGAAGCCTCTGGCTCTTTCTCAAACTGAAAATGACCATGAAGTGTAAATATTTCTAATCAATTTAGGTCATGAAGGCAACCATAAAAATACAACCAAAGACAGGAAAGTTTTCCAAAAGAACTTCAGAAAGTGGCAAGAAAAATGCAATGTGTGTGTTTGCAGCAAGGAGGCGCATCCTGATGGGGTAGTAATAGTAACGTATTTGTATTAAATAATTTTTCAATTGAAAATCTCCAGATTTATTAATCACACCCTGTATGTGATTTTCATGTCTCAAGGTCATATATAATTTCACCATCCTCTCTTCCCTTTTTATACCCTTAGAGGAACACTAGGCTCCCATAAAAGATTATTTTGTGACTGTTTTGAAGTTATGTTGGCTACCTAGAATCAGAGTTTATGACACATGTCAATTTGTACTGCTCTTTTATCTAGGATTTGTAGAGGGATGTATGACTTTTTAAAAAGATTAAAGATTTTTCCCTTTTCTTGTATTCTTTCCTCCTCATAGGTGTGTTTCCTTGTTTCTTCTTTGTGCTACACAGGTGTGTTTCATTGTCAGTAAGGGAAGCCATCAGAAATCACTCATGATACTTTAAAACAAAACTGCAAGAACGAAGTTTCCCATCATGAAATTGCTAAATGGATTACATGAAATAATAGACTTCAAGCATTTAGAAGAGTTCCTGGTATTTTGAATGGAGAAAATGATAGTATTACTCTGACATGAACAGAAATTGAAATTTCACAAAGCAAAAGGTCCACCTTGAGCCCTGGGCAATGTTCAGTAGCAATGATATTTTTAGATTCAGAGAGCTAACACCCAACATCTTTGTTCTCAGAGAAAATGAAACACTACTAGGGTTGGAAAACACTTACACTTTCCCATAGTCTCCCATATGTTAGACTCTAGTGAAAGAGACTGTTTGTGGAGTGGTGTGTGTGTGTGTGTGTCGTGCATGCATCTCTGCCCCCTGTTCTACACCTCCACTCTGTATTGGTGTGCTTTCCTCAGGAGACTCAAAATGAGGACAATGGACAAAACAAAAACAAAAAACCAAACGGGCCGGAGATGTAGCTCAGTAGAATAAGCGCTGGCCTGGCAAGCACAGGGTCCTGAGTTCAATCCCTGGTACCAAAATGAAAACAAAGACAAAAACACAGTGATGACAGCAGAGTGGGACATGACAGAATGCGACCATTTGCAGTTATTTCTTTCTCTTCCTTTTGGCTTTAGGAATTGCACGAACAAAGTTGAAGAGACTCAAGCAGAGGTAATGCATTCTGTGCAAATTGAAAACACAATAGCATAATAAGAAAAGAGATTCCCTTGAGCTTTACGGCATAAAAATCATTGAATATTCAATATCCAGCCAGGCTTGATTTTAATCCCAGTATTTATTTTTCATCACTTTATTGCCTTTTTTTTACATATTACACATAATCAGTTTACATAAGAGAAATTCCATAGACAAATTTCTCATTCTAGTTAGACTATGTTTCGATTTGTTAAAGACCATACAGTTTTAGGTGAATTTTGATCATTATTAAAATAAATAGAAAGGATTTAGAGCTTAATTGAAACAAAACAAATTAGTAGGGAAATATTTTCAGTGGTTTTTTTTTTGTCAACTCCATGCTCAATTTGAAATAAAAAAGATTTATGCTAAAATTAACATTTCTAGAAAGAATCTATTTTTTTTCTTACCAAAAATGTTCCCCCCCCCAAAAAAAAAGAAAGAAAGAAAGCGACTTAATGCTGTCAGCGTTGGTCATGCCCACTGCGAAGACGCGAAATGAGGACAGATGGTTTTACGTCAGGGACACACCAGGGCCCTGCACTGGCCAGGCAGGCCTCCCGCCCTGCGCCGAGCTGCAGCCCCAGCCCGGCGGGCTGCTCCTGGACGCGGCGAGCGTGGCTGAGGACACGGCCCGGAAGCCAGAGGCAGTGTGCGGGGCCCCTCGCCTTCCCTGGCCAGTCAGGATGCCACCGCGAAGCCGAGGACGGCTTAGACGTACACTGGCAGTCCGGCTGTGCATTTGCTCAGTTTCTGACGTATTCCACAAAGCCGAGTTGCTGTAAAGTGACAGAGGATTAAGCCCTCGGCTTTCATCCCAGTCATTCCGTCTAAAGAAGTAAGAAAGCTCCGAGACGCGTGTGACTCAGTTACCCAGAAGCACAATCGGAATACAGGCTGCGTCTACAGAAGCCCTCTTCTGCCCGCTTCTCATTTTCCAGATCTTCCACCATTTAAGGAATTTTTAAAATTTGGAAGTGGCGCAGGGCGCTGAAAGCACAGAACTCACGACGGACTTCCGAGGGGAGGAACTCGAACCCTGCGAGGCGGGCGTGCATCTCTCTGCGGGGTATTCGCTGAGCCCGTCCTCTGCCCGTGAGCGCGACCAGGCTGGAGCGCCTGGAGCAGCCTGCTGGGGAGGCCGGCGGGAGGTCGCCGTCCTCCTGGCGACCCAGCCGTGGGCGGGAGGTCGCCGTCCTCCTGGCGACCCAGCCGTCGTCCTCGGGAGGTCGCCGTCCTCCTGCTGACCCAGCCGTGGTCACTCGCGGTAAGGCCTGTTTTCACGACAGCCCCAGGGTGTTCTGCCCACAGTGAGTAGAGCGGCCAGGAGCACGCCTGGGCCCTCTGCTCCCTGGGGGCACCTGCAGCCCGCCCAGCGCGGACACCTACCTGGAAGGGCGCCTGAAACGCCTGCCAGGCGGCTGCGTCTTCTGGGCGTGCAGGGAAAGCCCGAAAGCCAGGGAAACGGGACAGGAAGACCAGTCTCGTCTCTGCGGGGAAAGCCACTCGTGCTTTTTGACCTCAGTGCCTGAACTTTCCTCGTAGAAAATGAACTTCTACAGATGAGTATATGAAGGTATTTCTCTTTCTTATTTCTTATTTTTCTCACCATACCTTTCCTCTTTAAAAATTCTCACAGGCAGAAATATGTTTCTTACTTAAAAAAATACAAAAATGTAGGACAAAAATGGAATTGTATCTCATATTGAAATATTCATCACAACCACACTACTGAAATATGCAGCAAAATGCCAATATAGTATGTATTTTAGCATATAAAGTATATCCTATGACTATATAATTAAAATAATATAACATCAAAATTTATATACGGCTTTTCCTCAAGTAACAAGATATTTTGTTATGGTAGAGCTTTACTTCCCTAAGCATAATGGCTTCTTCCTTCTTTTCTTACTTTTTTCCTCATTTTTACTTTTTATTTTTGTCATAATAGAAACTTGTCTTCAAATGACATACATTTTCAATAACCTGGTTATATTGTTGAAGATGGCAGAAATAAGACGTGAATAAGACTAAGTCCTTGTTTCCAAGTGGGTCACATGGGTTTATCAGGACAAACTTACAAGTGCTGAAGTATGTTAGATGCAAACGCATTTCATGGAAAAGAGGAAGAGTTTGTTGAGGCCATAGTTTATACAGGTTAACCCAAAAGTCTTCCGTAATGAGTGACAATACAGCAGAGCTCAGCACAGCAATGAAAATCAGACTGTGAAAATGTCTTGGAGAGGAAAAGTCTAAACACAAAGAATAAAAAACGAAACAAAACAAGAAGGGCTTGAGGAGGGAACACGCTGGAGTTCCAAAGGGGCTGCAAAGAAACAGTGACATGAAGGCACTGAGCAACGGAGAAGAACAGAGGATGACGCTGTTGGGAGGGTGAAGGTGGCCTCGCGCTTCATACCTGGACAAAACAGAAGCCATTAAGTGGCGGTCCTGAGTCCTAAGAAGATGGGAGTCCAGCAGCCATAAGTGGCATGGTCTAAAAGATGTTTTAAGAAAGCCACTCTGCGAGCTCTGCAGAGAAGACTTTATAAAGATCTGAAGTGGGTAGGAGAGAGACAAGAGAGGAGGGTTCCAATTTCTCCAGGTCTTCGGTGGCACCTGTTTCTAACCCTTTGTAATTACCTTCATTCTGGTGGATATATAATGGTGAATCTTGGTGATTTCTTATTTCTATTTAACAAATCAGTAAGGATTTTGAGCATGTTACCATGTATTTGTCACTACTTGTGTATCTTCCCTGAAGCAACATGACTCCAGACACTTGATTATTGTAATAATGTTAGATCATTTGCAAAGATAAATTGTGAATCATCAGTGGCAAAAAGATCCTTTTCTTTCTTGTAAGATAAGCCTCACTGTATAGTCCAGGATGGCCTAGCACGGGCCTGGCTTCCCAGCCTGGCCTTGAACCCTCAGTCCTCCCGTCCCAGCCTCACAGATGCTGAGGTTCTAGGTGTAGAACACCTGGCCTGGCTTAAAAACATTGTTTATGTAGTTTGGATAAAAGTGTCTCCTCAATATATAACTTTTCAGGCTTTTCTCCCACTTTATGGGTTATCTGTTTACTCTCTTGATGGCAACTTCGAAAGTATAAAACATTTTTAATTTTGATAGTTTAATTTACCTAATTATTGTATGTTTTGTGTTGGTAATATAACTAAGAAGGGCATGATGAACTTAGGTTGTAAAGATTTATTTCTACATTTTCCCCAGAAATTGTTAGACTTTGAGCTCCTATGAACTATTTTGCACGGATCTCTTAGGACCGTGAGAGAAAGGGGTTTTACTTCCTGCTTCTGCTTTGCTATTCATTTGGGCCAGTATTGCTTGTGGAAAAATTCTATATGAGCACCTGGTTTTCCTTAAAACTGAATCCCTCAGTGGGACCTCAGTCCCAGAGTTAGAGCCCCTGAGCAGCCAACGGCCGTGCCCTCAGGGACCGCTGCACTCCAGGGCCAAGCAGATGCTGCTGCTGCTGCTGTCCGAAAATGGTGGGTGGTAGAATAAAAACTGAGGATTGGTGGAAGAGAAAAAAGAACACTTGCAAAACAACCTCTCTATATTTTCCTCCCACTTATGATACGAGAACACACAGACAACATAGCCCTAGACGTGGATGGATATTAAAACAATAGCTGCTACGGAGGCCGTGCACCACGTGGACACAGCTGTGAGGTCCACAGGGCACATCCAAGCTCCGCCCATCAAACCTGTCCAAGATGGATGACTTTTCTGTAGTCTTGGGCCCTTGTTTATGCTCTGAGTTGGAAGTTCCCAGAGTGTTTTAAACTGTCTAACACAGCTCTTTCATCACTTTATGTACAGAAAATATTTTCTCCTGTTATTTGACTTTCTCTTTCACATTCATTTGAATGATTTTGGTAGAGCAAACATTTTAAATTTAGTTGATGAATAATTCATTTCTTTTTCTTTTATGCTTTAGGCATTTTGTGTCTCAAAATCTTTCCAAAACCCAACTTTATAAATATTGTTTTGAAAAATCCAGTAAACCTAGGCTCACTTATTTGTGTGTTTACTACTTTTACATCTATGATCCATTGGAAGGCAGTTTTTCAAAGGATGTAAGAATATGCTGGAAAGAAATACAAGCAAATTTGCATCACAAAGCTCCTTGTTATAAAGGACAGCTAAAACACTTCCCAAGATGTTGTGCCATACATGGACGGTAGGCATCACAGCGGGCAAGACTACCCTGTGACCTTTGGGGAACTGTGTTAGGATCCTGCTGTCTGGTGCCCGCAGACCTGGAGATTCAGAGAAACTGTGTGTGGAACGATAGTCAAAACTCAATTCAGCTTAGATGTCCTTCAGGTTAAGCAATCTCAGAGTCAGGGAGGGAGACTTAATCTTCCAGGTAATCCCTTTAGTAATCACCTCCACACAGGACTACCTGAGATGAGTTTGTGTTCTCTAAAAACTAAAGAATGGGTTTTAGGAACAATGGAGGTTAAGAGCAAGGTGTATTTATTGAGGAAACTAAAGCTTCAGTCGGAGAGGGACAGAAGGTGGCCTGAGCCAAGGGACTTGCTTTTCTAGAGCTTCTTGTAGAGCAAATGCATGAGACGAGGTGGGTCAAAGTGCGAAACACAGGAACTTGCTAGGTGGGCATGGGGTGGCACAAAACTATGGGCCACCAATAAGATGACAAGGTAAAATAATTGCGCAGGTAAAACTGATTAAATTGGGATCAGATGGGGAAGTGAGCCATGTCGCAAGCGGCATAAATACAAAACAGGTGCTTTTCCTGTAGGGGACTGAGTTAGTGACTCTGGCTTTGTCAAGGTGATGGAGCCCTATGTAGATTATCAATCTCTGATGTCCATCCCTATGGAGATGTGCAGATGCATTGGCTTAACTTTTCTTGTCTTGAGGTCTGACACAGCAGAGGGCCCTGTCACTTACACAGTTGCACGGCATCTCATTTTCCGTGCTGGGTCCTCGAGAACGCAGCCCTGTCTGGAGGTATGTAATATTCTAACTCAGCTGCCTACAACATTATTGGCTTTTCACATTTTTGATTGCCTATTAGATATTTCTGATAATGTTATTTTCCATCCTTTTCTTTCTAGGCAGAATGGAAGTTTTAGCCTGATCATGGCCAATGAAGGCCACGTGGTCACCACTTGCTGGGTCTCCTGACCCCCAGTGTTTCAAAGAGAACATGATACATTCCTTACATTCCTCTCTAGTGGGCTCAGAAATATCTATTTCACAGACTACCGAAAGCCTCCATCAACCCTAGTGTAGATTTCCACCTTGGCTCCTAGCCACCTGGCTCACACCACTTGTGTCCAGTAGCTTCTGAGGGGGAGAGTTGACGGTGTGCTTGCCTTTCACCCCATCTCTTCCAGTACTCTTCCAGGCTTTCTTTCTTTCTTTTTTTATTGACGGTGTCATACGTGATACTGACATCCACCTCGGGAAACTGCTATGAAGACATAGTTCATCCCGAGAGCTGAATGCTCTCTCCTGCTACTTCCGCTCTCTTCGCTTCCCGCTGTAGGCTCCTGATCTTCAGAGCTGAGTTTCGTGTGCCCTTCCTAGATTCTGTGCCTAACATGGTGGCCCAGAGCTAACAGGCGACCCCAGCGTAGAGAGCAGCCGAGGGCCAGTCAGTGCCTGAAGTCCTTTGCCCTCGAGGTTTCAGCACCTTCGGCTCTAGTCTCCCAGACGTTTGCTGCTGCTTTCAATTGTGTTCTCCCCTGGTTCACCTCACGCTTCCTGGTTGCCCTAGTTGGAGGTGCTCTCTCACCATCTGCAGGATGTTGTACTCCAAAGTGGATTTTTTCTTTTTGTACTCTAGAATGGAGATTTAATGCAGTGAAACAAAACTTAATAGCAGAAATATCCACAAATGGGCCAGCCAAAGAGCTCAGCAGATTAAATGCCTGCAAGCAGGTGCAGGGGCCAGGGGTTCGATTCCTGGGCCTGCCATGCTGGGCACCATCCCGGGCCACACTGAGATGGTGGCGATTGGGACTGGGCATGGTGGCACATGCCAGCTCTTGGGAGGCTGTGAACAGGTGGACCACTATGAGTCTGATCTAGTAGTGAAACCCTGAACACCCTGTAGACCCTTCCCTAAAATATAAAAAAAAAGAAAGAAAGAAAAAGGAAAAAAAAAGAAACCCACAACTACACTATTTTATTTTATATCTTTTAAAAAATGTATTTAGTACAGGGTCTACAGGATCTCACTACACAGATCAGACTTGTAGTGATCCTCCTG
>NDGM011228908.1:4272-16765 GCA_002564305.1 Octomys mimax | reverse complement strand
ATATATATATATATATATATATATATATATATATATATTTTTTTTTTTTTTTTTTAAACAGTCTGCCTGGAGAGAAACACTGATATCCTAGAAAATGATGACAGGTTTTCTGAATGATAACAAATAAGCTCAAAATCAAAGAGGTAATGATATCTAATGTACCAACTCTCACATAACAGGGCTGAATGGAGATTTAGTTGTCATGGAAGAAACCAAACTAGTGAATACTGTCCAACGACGACGCTACCTGGGTGGCTACACTATCCAACTCCGCCATCTCCACTGGTGAAAATGACCTCGGAAATGTCAGGATTTTGCTTTGCTTTACAGCCTTGAGGTGAGCATATGTTTTCTTTTGCACACTTTATTACTTGTTAAAGAGACAGAGCCCTGAAAATAAGAATGGGTTCATATGTCAAGCATTTTGTGCTCCATAGACAGTCTGAATTGATTAAAGTCTCATTCACCAGTTTTTCTAAAGTGCAATTGTCCTCGACTCAGAAAAACAAAGAAACAGAACCTGTAAGATCTGCAACTTCCCTCCTACTCCAGATCAAAGGAAACTTCAAGGCAAAAAAATAAATATTTGGAAGCAAAAGCCAAGACAAGTCAAAATAAACCACAATGAGATTAATGTTCCCTGAGTTTTTTCTTTCTTTTTTCAGACCTAACTGTGATCCCCTGCTCAAATGAAAGCCCTAGCACGTACAAGTTAAGGCTCTTGAAGGCTCATTCAGTTAAATATGCTGAAGACACAAATGCACAAGATGATTTTCCACCTCTAAATCTATTCTTCCTGTTTCTAACATGCCATATTGTGCAACTCTTGATGAAAAAATCCAGAAATGCAGCTCAACTGGTTCAAATAAGACAGTCCCTGGTAGAGTAATAATGTGATTCTCCTATTAACCTTAGAATCTTGTTAAAGGCCAAAATGAACATAATAGCTGGAATCCAGTAGCTACCTTCTTGAAGTCCTGAATAATGCATTATAATAGAAAGGGTTTACAATATGAAAAGACAACACATACATCATGAGCATTTATAAACTTGGCATAGTGTAAACACTTTCCCGTGGGAAGCGCCATTTGACAGGACTCCTACTTTTATAACCCGATCTGAGAGCTAAAAGCTCCCCTATAAAGATGATGCAAACGCCCTAATGCACAGCACATTAAGCCTTAATGAAACAGCGAAGTCTGAGTTTTAAATGCAAGCCTCCATTCAGCGATGGTTTAAATATAAGCATAATAAAGCAGATTAAAAAGAAAGAGGCTGTAATTACTTTTATTAAGAACTCAATCTCTTGTCCTATTATTGGTGTACATGTAACCCTCAAAGGCTGAATACAGATAGTAAAAATTCCACGAAGGGCTTCCCAATCATGTTGTGTCCATTATTTTTTTAAAAAAACGTATGCCTGACAATTGATTAAAACATGCAGGAAATATGAAAAATTGGGAAGCTAATATCTTGGCAAAAAATCAGTTACCGCTGGGCTAGCCACTGTATCTCTTCTTGTCTTTCTTAATAAAGACATGACGTTGCCTGATTTCAGGGCTGGGCATGCTACATCAAGTTGTATGGGAGAAAATCTCACAAATTCAAAAGAGTAAGAAAAGCCAGTCTTGATTTTATGATGGCTGTTTAGGGTGGCCTTCAACAAAGAAACGACTTTATACTATTTTGCAGAATTATATTTATAAATATTCTGTACTCTAGTCAGAATGTTAAGCAGTTATTTGTTACAAAATAGACACTGAAGGCCAGGAAAATTTGTATGCTACCTAACTTTCAGTTATTTCTCCAAAAATATAAATTTATAATTTATATGCCACAAATCTCCAAAGTTGTTTAAATGACTCCTTTTCCCCAACTGTATATTCCATATTTGCATTCGAGTCAGTTTACATTATTTAAAGCCATCTGCATCAAACCAAAATACAGATCAAAGCCTCAGAGTTCTGCAAGTTCTTTACTTACTTCTGGCTTCTGTTCCTTTTTCCTTGGTCTAAAATGTCATAAATCTATCATTAGCTAGCAACTGTTGTGATGGTTAAGAAAACACTTTAATTGCAAAAGATTAACGAACTGCTCATCTAGTCCTCCAATTAAATTATAGATCCATATAAATAATTCCCGAGATTATTTGTCTACAATACTGATTTTTATCTTCATCTTGCAATCAGAATAGTCAGGACATTGCTTTATTATATATACTAATGACAGAAGTCTGCATTAAAGAAATTCAATGGGCGACATTTTATGTCCTATCGCTTCCAGTCTCCAAATAGCTCAAGTGCAAAACAAAGAACGGAGCAAATAGCATTTCGGCAGCACAGCACAAAAAAGAACTTCAGATGTGCTTTTACTGTTGTGTATAAAGGAGCTGCTCAGCATTTATTCCAACAGAAAAACATGAATAAGTTCCTTATCAACAGACATGTCTAAACATCAATATCTGGTGTATGGGAAAGTACTCAAAATTTGCATTTTGTAAGTTATAGTTAGTGTTATCGTCAGATATGGACATTAATTTTTGTGTATGTACTCATCTATTTATTTTTGCTTTTGATTTTTGCGGACTTTTTTGTTTTTGTATTTGTACTGTTGAAACAAGGTCTTGATATGCAGGTCAGGCTGGCCTGGAGCTGACTTTGTAGCCCAGGGTGGTGTGGAACCACCAAGGGTCCTCTTGGCTCAGCCTCATGAATGCTGGGATTATAGGCATGCACCACCACACCGGGCCTGGGGTTTTTTTGTTTGTTTGTTTCTTGAGACAGGATCTCACTATATAGTTCAGGCTGGCCTTGAACTCACTATGTAGTAGCATAGGCTGGTCTCAAACTCACAACAGTCCTCCTGCCTCTTGAGTTCTGGGGCTACAGAGGTGCAGCACCACACCAAGCTAATGTTAACCCTTTTTAAACCAAAATCATGCCTCTAAAGTAATTACCAATTTTCCCCACATATTGCTTTTTTCAAATTTTCATATTAGTTCTTGTTGAAAAAGGAATTGATTTTAACATCAGTACCTTATGAGTGTTATCTCCTACCACTTTTTGTCTTTTTTCCCGGGCAGGTTGCAAGGACTTCGTAGACAGCACAGTCCAGGATCAGCTGTTTTATTTCTAGTTCTATTAGTTCAAATGCAGATAGCTCACATATCTGTTTAATTTCTGGAAACACTGCCCAGGAAAAGTGTTCTACCCAAACATAAACTTTACTATAAATAACTAAGAATCTAGCAAATAACTGTTTGGGGGAAATGGAAGGGTGTTTAAAACTCTGAATTCTTCTGAACTATAGGCCTTTAGTAATCTTACTTCTAGAATCTTCTGACAGCAGCCATCAGCTCCCTCAGAAGTTGTCCCCAGTGTGCACAACTAAAACTCCTGCCGGAAATCCAGGTATTAACATCATATTACTTGCTAATTATAAAACACCGTTTCACATACCGACATTATTCACTTCCAACCCTTTTATCTAAAACGTGTATTTGCTTTCCAATCATAGTTTGACAGCAGAGTGCATCTGACATAAGACAGTGAAATGATCTTTAATAAGACAGCAGTTCAAAGCATAGAGCTTTCATGCATAATAATTATGTTGGTTTAATTTGCTTCTCCACAGAAATGATTCTATTTGTGGAAATTCACAAAGTGAGGCAGAATTTTTAGAGAGCTTTACCAAAGACGAAACTGGCTTTTTAAGAGTTCTTCATAACTCCATTAATGTAGGAAGATTGCCATTCTGACATTTAAAGAGCTCAGAAATTTCTCCTCTGATTCTTCTTGTAAGTATTGCAAAATACTTTCACTACTTGTTATTTGTAGCCCCTCTTTTGCCTGACTTTCTCACTTGGCATTAGGTCAGCAGAAAGACCACAGCAGATGTGTCGCAGCTATCAATAAAATGACTGATATTTCAAGAGATTTAGTAATCCAAATAAATGTGACATGATCACATCACTTTTCTGGAACTTCTAGTCATTCCTAAGGAAGATTAATTTTCAACTTAATATTCAGAAATCCCTTGACATAAGAACATTATCAAAAATCTAGAGATTACAGCAAAAACTTTCTCAAGCTGACCCAAAGTTTCATCTACATAAAAATTGCTGAAGTTAGATGAACACGTTTCTTTACAATCAGTTCCCTGTTTCATCCTATTTCAAACAGTAATTAGCATTTTTTAAATTTAACATATATGCAAAATAAGACAGGAAAGTGGATCAAAACGATATGCTGGTTTTAATAAAGCTAAGTCATCATTAATGTTTTCATAATCATTACCATTTTCCTTAAATGCAGAAAGGAATGCTTTACTGGCCTACACCAAGATCATTCAGGTGTCTCTGATATTTACAATCATAACTACTTCTTTTTCACCAATCTAAAAGGTTATTTCCAAATCTTCATTTATACTTATTTTCCTTTTTTCATAAATATATCTCTACAATCATCATATTTTTTTCCAAAAATTTCACTTGCAATTATTTTGTTTCTTCATGGGAATAACTCTGTAACCATCAACATGAACCAAATCTAGTCAAGCTCACTATAAAATCAAATTCTAATCCAAGAGATAGGAAAGACCTTCAAAAAAGAAAAAATTCTAACAGAAGCCTTATAATAAGAAACTAAAACAAAGAATGAATTATTACCATGCACGGCCATAAAGATTACTGCCATTTTTGGAAGACTGTGAAAATATCCAGTTATCATGAAACATGTCTAGAAATATGAATCTCAGCTAGTTCTATGAAAAGACTTTTTCCAGCCTAACAGAAACACTGGGAGCTTTCCCATCACAAGGGGCTAAAGACAACTCAGAAAGCCACCAGGACAAGGTTGCCCTGGGCACATTCAGCTCTTCTGTTGCATATGGATGGAAAGCTACGGATCTGGCCTTAGTATCTTGCTTTTCCCATGTGTGTGAAAACTCACATTTCATTGCTTATAACTCTTTCTGTCCCAAAAGACCACAACATAAAGCACCAACCTGCACATCATAGGTCCCATTTAGTAAAACAGGCCTTGAAGAATTGATGTCCTGCAGCACACCAGAAAGCACGGAGCGGTTGACCTTCTGGAAGTCTTTGGAATGGCTGAACTGCACCATGTTATGAAGGGCCAGGATTTTGCTGTCCAGCTCAGCATCCTGCCTGGTGCGGTTATGCAGTCCTAAGTGATACTTTCGGAAGTGCTTAATCAGATCTGTGGGGTCGTTGCCGTAATAACCATACCCACAGATATTGCATTTGAAGTCCTGAAGCTCTGGAGACAGAGGTGCCGGATCTGGGTTGTCATTCACCACTGAGTCAGTTTTGGATTTGTTCAGTCTCACACTCCCATCTGAAGGCACTTGTGGGTTTTTTGAGGCCACTGAAACTGGGCTTAAACCTTGACAATTGGCTTGACCACTCTGCGCTTGCCCTGTTTCTTCGGTAGCCTTTGGTGACATCTTATGATCTTCCTTTGTCTCCAAAGAGTCCCCTGACGGGGCGCAGGCCATATCTTGAGGGGCATCTGCCTCTGCTCTCTGAGGAGACTTCAAGGGCTCACAGACTCCCCCAGCAGCTGGAGATGAGAAAGCCAGCATATTTCTGTCTGTCACCTCATCAAGAGGAAAGGAGGGAAGGCTTCCTCCCTTGCTGGGGCTTTCATAATTGAAGCCAGCCTTCTCACCCAGGACTGAGCTTTTGGCCTCCTTCTTACCACTAGAAGACGGATCTTGGACGTGCAAGCTGTGCTCCTCCTTATTATTTAGTTCTGCAGCATCACTCTGATCCAGATTTTCTGACATCTGATCTGCAGAAAATTCTTTGTTCTGTCCCGACACCTTGCTTTCTGCACCTATCAGCTCCAGGGTCTGGCCCTCACCTTCGCTAGCAACGTTTCTCAGAGGGGGGTTCTTTTTCCGGACCATATCTGCAAAAATTACACAGAACAGGCAGAGCAAAGTTATTTGAAAGTCACAGGCATGTAATCAAATCTAGACTACTTTGCTTATTCGATTCAAAATTTTCTAAGTTATATAGTGAAATACTTCCTCTGGCAGAAATATCAGTCTTAAAAATAGCAAGAAATTGAAACTAAAGCAAACAATTTACATTTGGAATTATTTTTGTCCCAGACCATCTCATCTATTATTTAAAAAGATTTATGAATACTAAGGGGCTCATTATCCTTACTGGTTCTATTATAATTATCAGTCTGCCTTACCAACTACATTTTTGCCCAACTTCTTTCTGTAGCTGTAATGGATACTGTAGGCACACATATATTTATGCACTTTATAGCTTATATATAATATATACATGTTATAGAATGTATATACATGTTTCGGTTGATGGAATACATATTATGTGTATGTGATACATAGAAACATCATCAACTATAGTTTATTGTTGTTACACTGTGCAAGCAAGCTGTACTCTGTCCACCAAAATGCTCTCCTTGGCATAAAGATAGAACAGCCGTGTTATGGCCATTGTGAAAAGAGCCCTGTCATTACTACCAGGAAATGGAGAGTAATGAACGCTTCATTGCTGAGCTGCCAACCCATTTCTTTAAGGAGGTTTGTTCCGAAAATGAGACCCGGTGTGCATCAGCATGGCTATCAGTTCAGGCCTCAAGAGGGCCGTCTCTAAGATGTTGGCAAAGCGAACAAATTCAGGGCAGAGTCCACACAGCTTGCAGCAAACAGGTCTGCCACCAGGAGTGCTGCGGACGGTAACCCCACGTGGAACCGTGCAACACCGTCATGTTGCAGCTGAAAATGGGGAAGACTCAGCAGTATCCTGTGGTTTCCTTATTATGTCACAGCTCAAGTGAGTCTTTCTGTACAATGACATCATCAAGCAAGGTCAAAGTTAGAGTGTTGCGGACAAATTCCTCCATGGAGATCTAAGGACTCAGAATTGTAAGGACACAGAGAAGTAGGAAATAATGTGTGTCCTATCAATAGAAGAATGAATTAGCAAAGATTAATCCAAGGTGGAGTTCTGGGACACATGTTCCATAAGGACACAGCAGCAAAGCTGTCTAATGCTGTCTAAAGCCTCACCTAAATATCTGCAAAATTTAATTTCTAGTAAAACAGCACTTCCTTAGTAGGAGACTGCTACAAAGACCAATTTAATAGAGTTCATGACACCATGATTATCCAAAACATGCTGGGAAAATCCAAATTAATAACATGGTATTAGCCATTTTTGTCTAATTTTTCACAAGTGCTGAGGAATCAGACTGGCTTGGGAAAGACAGGAGTACCTTTGCTTCTGAAAAGCTGGGCAAGCAAAAACTTTTTATAGTAGGAGTCTCCGAACAAAGATAATGAAGTATTTGCATAAGGAATCATTTACAAGGTAAAAATTCACCCTAGTGAATAATGTTAATAACAGTATACCTGTTGAAAACAGATGCCACTCTTATATACCAATAACATCATTCTTCAAAGAGCCATAGGATCTCCCTCTCAGAACAATAAAAATGTCCAAGATGAAAGACAGGGCCATCAACAGTTAGGAACTGTTCTGAGACAACAGCGCCCTGCCTGGCTCCCTGGGGCAGGAGCCATGTGTTCCTCTCCTTGGTGCCACCTTCCAGGACCAAAATGAACAAACCTAGGGAATCTTCACCACAAGAAGCAGCACTGCCTACCTGTACTTCTGCAGAGCTTGCATTTTAAGGTCTTATATGAATAGTTTGGGAGACCCCTATCCTTCAGAAGTGATGGGGCACCTCAGGAAGGAGGAACTCCTGGAAGATTGAAAGGTAGTGGCCAACAAAGGGCAAAATAAAGAGAAAAAATTCAAAGGAAACTTCAGAAATACATTATCATTTAAACTAAATTTAAACAAAATGTACAGGTTGGAAGTAATAAATGCTTCTTGACTCAGCTCTTCGGGGGGCTGAAGTTAGGAGGAAAGAGAGTCCAGGAGTTTGAGAACAGCCTGGGCAACATAGTGAGAGCTCCAATAAAATACACGTGTGTGTGTGTGCGCATGCAACTGCGTGTGAGCATGCGTGTGTGCATGCATGTTTCTCTATACATTTAAGGTGGCCAACAAAAAGATATTCTAGATCACTGACTACCAGGCATTCCTATCTATGAAAATGGGACTTTCTTGAATTTCATGAGTTTCTTCCATTACACATGTTACACTAGGTTTCCTCTGACAAGCACTGAATAATTGTGTTTTGTCTTCAATTTTTTCAATAATATGACTGAACTCTGACTCACCTACATAAGTAAATAGAGTTACACAAAAAATTAAAATCCTACAAGAAAAGTAGAATGTCTAAAGAAGTGATAATTTCTTAGTGTTATCCTTCCATCCAAAGCAAGAGAAAATGACTTATGTTCATATACTGATGTTAAGATAAATGGAAAAATGACAGCAATTTGAATAACCAGGGAACTAAATTAAATTAAAAATGAATAGATCTAAATGCATTAAAAGTTTTAAAAAATTAGATTATTTTTCAGGACAAAGAACAGTTATTGATCTTACTCATTTATCACTATCATAAAGAGATGTAATGGGTCAAACTTTCAAAACTATTCAGCCAAAATGCTTAGGGCCTTAGAGGACAAATGTGATTTAATTAGACTATCATCTTTCCAGATTTCAGTTCCTCTTACACCCAAGAATAGACCTTTAGAACGCACATGACTCATTGGGTCCTTATGGTGCGTAAAGCACTTGATAATATACATTGCAAAGAAAGCTAACTGCTAAAACTTCAAAGAAGTATCAGAAAGGCCACTTGGGTTTTATTTTATGTCGTAGGGGTAAAGGCATGTATATTTCAGTTGCAGTTTAAAAAAATGTGACTAATTTAGTTGACTATACTTTGAAGTAGTTATAGAAAAAATAATTCTTACTGGAATTATATGATCATCATTTTTCAGAGTGACATATTGTGTAAATATAAGCACATTTGCAATACTTCTAAGTGGAAGAAACTCCTCTAGCAAGTCATAAGTTAGATACCATAAGACTACAGCCACCCTCTAGTTATTATCTGTAAGACAAATAACAGATTGCATGATGTTTTACTGTCTGCCAAGAACTTTTCCAGTTAACATTTTCATTTGAAAAAAAAAAAAAAAAAAAAAGATCACATACTTGTAAAATCATACCCAGCACTGACTTCATAAGGCATGTGGCTTTAGAGTGCTTTTTACAATTATTAATTTTATTAGTCAACTAGCAGGAAGCTAATGCGACTGTCTTAGAAATGCTGGGAGGACACAGAAGACATTCTGAGAGCCGAGCTGCATTTCTGCAAAACAAAGCAAAAGAAAAATTTTCCTTCCCAAATGATGCAAACAGACTTTAAGGTATCGCACCTAAGATACATTAATATGGCAGCATCATGAGCCGCTGGAAAAACATCTCACAAATGCAGGAGCAGAGCCTGAGCAGAGTGCTCTCCTCCCTCGGGTTTTAACAAAGCAGCAGGGAGAGGAAGATGATAAAAAGATCACAAGACACGAAATCAGTTTCACAAGACACTGTGATGTTGGCGAAATTATCTGATCACAACCCCCTCCCCCCAAGGACTATGATACTTACCTACTCTAACACTGGGGGGATAGGAGCTCTCTTTGTAAACACAAGCAATGCCTCACTAGGGAAAAGTTAAAAGTCATTAAAATACAGAACCATGTGACAGAACCTCAGTCATCAATTTTGGCAATTCTACTGTGGACTGTATCCTGTTCCGCAGCAGCCAATGTGTTTCACACACACACACACTACAAAAACAAAAAGTTCAAGATGCCAGGTACAGTAGGCCCACTGCACACAGCCAGCCGAGACAATGGAGTTGAAGGCCTACTGGATGAAACGGCGCTGGCAACTGCCAAGGCTCAGAGTTTCTCACTGAAGCCCTCTTTGTCATGTGAGAGACAAACTGACCCCGGGGGAGCAGTGAGCACCGCATAACCTGACATGGTCTTCACTCACACGAACGCATAAGCGCGGCTGAAACGGCCAAGCACACAGGATCCAGGCATGTGAACAGGTTGCAAATAAGCTTAGCTTCACCCAAATGCTCCATTATCTTCTCGATTCTGAGACATAAGGTGTTGCATCTGCAAAAATCGTAAGTATCTACGCTTGGCTATTTCTTTCTAAATTAACTCTAAAAGTTTTGTTTCATTCTTAGAAAGTGTTTACTATTACTTTAAAAAAATCAATAGAAGAGTGCACTAGGCCTAATTTACAGCATTACTTAGATTGAAGCAGTGAAAATAATAATCAGCATTACAGCTTAAAATATAATCTTAATAACTACTTGGTCTCACTGATTAAAATGCTTAAATATATAAGAAAACAATTTTCTGTAAAAGACAGAATTATGTTCACAGGGTGGTAACTTCACAGCCAAGGGAACTGGAGTTTTCTATTATATCTGGATACTGTGAATAACTCATTAATAATTTATTTATATTTCATGTATCTGTACATACATTAAATATGTCAACATAAAAACATGTCTACCTATATAAATGTGTCTATAAATATGCATACCCATATATATACATAAATATATATACATACACACATATTTATGAAATACCCAAATACACTTGTAAGGGAAAATTAAATATATTATTCAACTAAAGAAAACAGCTACCACAAAAATTTTAAGAGAAACTGACATCACTCAGCCATTCAATGAAGGTATGCACCAGTACGTAACTCCACTAAGTGAGAAGCTACTGGAGGGTAAGCCACGTAAGTTGTAGATGTTCTGTATAAAGGGCTGACCTTAAAGTAATGAACAAAAACCTAAGGAGAAAGAAAGGCCTGCAGAAAGGCCTTTTTCATGTCCAGTTTCTGGATGTGACCCAAATCACACGCTTATGTGACCAAGGGCAGGTCCTTCCCAAGCTGAGTCAGTCTCTCTTCTTATCTGAATAATGAGGGAATAAATTATTTCTAAGCTTCTTCCTGACTCTGTGACTCTGTAATCATTTTGGTTAATAACACTTTACTTTTACCTTTGAAAACCTTTGTCCAATTTCACTGAAAGACTATAAAATATTAAACCACCAATCACTAAGGATGGCCTAAATATTACTAATGCCTACCGTTTGCTCAGTTATTCATTTCCCCCAAAATTCAAGTATTAAAAATGGATGTCTAACATCAACTACAAGAAAGATCACTTTAACTGTACTATCTGTCATTAGTTTTAAGGTAGTAAAGGTATTGTTAAACAGCAAAGAAAATGAACACAAGGATCGGCTGATCCTAAAAGAAAGTCCTTCCCAAAAGTCATCTCGTGTGTGTGTGTGTGTGTGTGTGTGTACACAAGTCTATATTCTGAACAAGACTGTAAAAAATTAGGTGGGCAAAGATTGTGTAATCTGACCTCAGTCTCTAATCCTGCTGCACATGATTTTTATTATAAGTAGCGGATCTTATTTTCATAATATATAATACCAGATGACATGTTCTTTTTGTTTTTCTAGATAATAAAACTTTCAAGTGCTTGAAATCAAAGCTTAGCACAAAAAGCAAAGTTCTGTTGGTCTTCTCCTTTGTGGATCTACGTTGTCTCCCCTCCCTGCTTGTAACTTCAGCCTAGGAGTACTGAGATTAATTACACATTTGATGTAGCTTTTATTTTTAAGAAATTATAAAGAAAGAAAAAGAAAACCAAAATGTTTCTTTTGATCAAAAGTCCCCCACAAAGAATTTAAAGAATTAAGAAAGTGATAGCAAAATAAAAGGAAGGTCAAGTCTTAGGCCTATAGCAAACTAGATAGCTTCCATATGAACGACACACAAAGTTCAGTTTTTAAAGAGCATATGTGTCTGCTCATTGGTGTGGGAGCAAAACACTTGAATCCTGTCTGCTCCATATATACAGATCAAAATCAGATTGCTTAAGTGAACTATAAAACGCAAGAGACATTGTTTACCCAATTCACAAATCCAAGAATCACTGAAGGAGTTTGAGTGTTTTCTATTCCTTCAGATTTCAGGGCTATACTTCAATGGTAGATCGCTTTTTTTGTAAACTGTATCAAACTTCATAAACTCAATGTCAGATCTTGTTTTTTTGCTATCCATTTCTATTTAATTTGTTCTCTCTGAACCCACTGTTCCCCCGAATCTTTAAAGAGATTTTTGGACTTCTTAAATCCTGTTGAGATTTAATAGTCATCACCCTCAAAAAAAAAAAAAAAAACTATCAAGTAAATCTTGTATTAATTCACATCAAATCCAAAATGATCAGTTCTATTACTATATACTTTAGAGCACAAAGCCAGTCAATAGCTATCTGGACACTAAAACCAAAATCAATCAATCTCTATCTCTGTCTGTCACCTTGGTGTCTCTGTCTCTAATGCTGTGACTTTCTGTCTCTATGTCTTGGTCGGTCGGTTGGTCAGTCTGTCAGTCTCTCTCTGTCTGTCTCTGTCTCTGTCTCTGTCTCTGTCTCTCTCTCTCTCTCTCTCTCTC
>NDGM011228894.1:318-17404 GCA_002564305.1 Octomys mimax | reverse complement strand
CACACACACACACACACACACAAAATAAAGTTCAGTGGTGTCTATGGTTTTAGGTATCTACTGGGGATTTTGGATTGAATGCCACAAAGATAAAGACAGACTACTATGTTGTAAAATCAAGAAATCCAAGATTGATTCTCTCAAAAACACAGTCAGGATCACCAATAAAGTGTCTATTATGTATTAGTCATTCTATGAATCATTTTTACTCACACCTTGTGGGTAAAGAAAAACTGAAATACAACATTTGATACCCACAACTTCAAGAACAGGTTTAATTTGGCTCATGGTTTGGGGGATACAGTCAATGGTAAGGTGGCTTCAAGGCAGAGACATTGTAGTGGAAGGCCATGGTGGGACGAAACCCTCAGCCCACAGTGGCTTGGAGATAAAGCCAGGAAATCTCACCAGAACAGAAGGAGCTGGGGACCATCCACGTACAGTAGACAAAGTCACATCTCCATGACCCACTCAGACACACTCAAAACTGTGCTTTACTAATCTAAAAGGTTCTTCTCAATTCGATCAAGTTGAAAAATCTTAATTACTGCTCACAGAGATTTAAGCAGCAGAGTAAGCATGCAAACATCTCTATTTTATTTTAGATGAGGCCATTTTCGGCTGTGACTTTCAGCCTTCTTGTAATTCACATATGATAGGTGGATTAAAAACTTCTTTTGACTGAAAAGTTAGGCTATGGGACTTTGTCTTTTATTTTGAAATACATTATTCTTCTATTCCAGTGAACGGTGCTTACAGGATTATCTGATATGGCTGCAATGTAACCTTCAATGTAAGTAAATGTTTCATCATGGTATCCTTGAAGTATTCAATTTAAATTCCTGAAAAATGCTTTGTCATTGAAAGTTATTTTTCCACCATTGAATCCTTAATGTTCCAAAGAAATACAGCAATACCTCAGTTGCCAAATGGTTTCAAATTTGAACTTTCTATTTCTCGACCAGCAAAATAAAAAAAAATGATCAGGGTTCATAACTTTGTCCTTTTGTCACACCAAACATGCAACCTGGAGAAACCTGCACCAGGCCAAGGATGAGTCACATGTCATGTCTGGCCGCAGACACTGATGAGCCGATGAGTGATGTCTCTATGCTGCTGGGGCCCAGACAGCTAATAATGCTTGTGTTAGTGCATTACAATGTTCATCATTGTGCTTTTCTGTGTGTTTTTATTTGTATAGAATATCATCACCACAGCTCCAAAGAAAATTAGTAATACCAGCAGTAAAGCTCAGAGAAAAACTGTGAGAAGTATGGTAAAGTTAAAGCAAAAACTCACTGCAAAACTTCTTAAAGTACAGCAGAAATGAATTTATGAGTATAAGTTTTGAGCCTTGCAACCAGCCACTTGGTTTTCTTTATTTCTTATGGAAAAAATATGTGCAGTTAGTGGGTGTGATGGCACACGTGTGTAATCCTGGCACTGGGCAGGCTGAGGCAGGAGAATCACTGTGACTTGGAGGCCATCCTGGGCTACAAAGTGAGTTGAAGGCCAGACTGACCTGAATAGTGAGACACTGTCTCAAAGAAAAAAAATAGAGTTCAGTTTTTGAACTTGTGCATGTTCAAATGCCAATTTGGAACACAGTGAATTTCACACCTAAGGTATCACTGTACTGCAAAGTAAAATATATGTACTTCAATTATTTTAATAGCATGTGGAGAAAAACTAGTGGCTCACGAAGTTGCTCCTAAGATTGTTGGGGGAACTGATGCCAAAGAAGGGGCCTGGCCCTGGATGGTTGGTCTCACTTACAACGGCCAGCTGAGCTGTGGTGCGTCTCTTGTCAGCAGTGCCTGGCTGGTGTCTGCCGCGCACTGTGCATACGGGTGAGTATGACGTCACATGTCTCCAGCCAGAAAAGCCCGCGCTGCAGGTGCTGCCCACCGCCCTACTCCAAACAAACCCCCAAACCATCCCACCAGGAACGTGCTTTCAGCTCTTATTGTCCTATAAACTTTCTAATTATTTTCCACTTAAATCATATATAAATCATACATAAAATATTATAAAAATAAAATTCAATTAAAAATCATCAGTTATAAATATCAACAGCTCATATTTCCTACATACAATGAAATTGAAAATACCTCCCATGTCAAAAAGATAAATATTTTTGGAGTGTGGAATTAACTAGAATTTAATGTATAAATTGCACTTCTTATCATTTAATTATGATAATATTGCTTGCAGATGGTCAGAATCAAATGATTTTGAGAAGGAGCCTTCAAATTACAAATATATTTTGGTCTACAAATTCATACGCAAGCACTTAGGTGTAAATAAAAATATTTATTTCCCAAGTTAGAACTACTTTAATGGTTTGTGACTAAAATTTAAAAGTGATATCATTCATAAATAAACGGATTTTGTTTGAAAAATGGTAAAATATATCCCAAAAGCTAGAATTTATTTTCTCTCTCTGAAAGCAGTAACTCTTAAAGCTGTGGCCCAGAATATAGAGAGTAATTCTAGAAGAGCAAAGGCGAAAAGAAAATAACCCTGAGTATGGGAACACATTAATTTTCTACTTGCATGCAAGGGAAGACAACTCTTCAGATACTTCTGTGGTTCAGAAAGAAAAAGAGGGTAAAGGTGGCTTCCTCTTGTGAGACTTACGTGCCTGCCCTAGGACTGAGCCCCTGCCTCCACCTAGGCAAGGCCTCCAGGTGATGCGCACACCCATGAAGTTCAGGCATACCTCTCACGCCCTACCTGTGTGTGCAGGCATGGAAGAGACAACTGTAGTTAATCAGACTATCGAGTGAAACTCTACCAACATAGACAGTGAACATTGTCCTGTATTTCAAGATAAATTGTTAGACAGAAAGAGTTGTCCTGAAAGTTTTGAAAATGAAGAACAGCAGGAGAAATGAGTATGAAAGGATAGAGACTATGTCAAAGTGCCAACAATTTCCATAGTTTGGTCCTAGGAATCTGAAGAGATAGCACTATAGGTCATATCTAGATAATCCACTTGCTGGCCTCCAGGGAAGCGCTAAATTAGCTCATTAGATGTTCAGTCTCCATCTAAAACTCTCTGATATTGTGCATTAGGTACTGTATTTAAAAATTTAAAGAGAATAGTAGTAAAAAACAATAGAAATTATACAGAATTTCACTAAACAAACAATAGGATTCAACAATGGTTGTTATATTGCATAATGTTGTCTTCAAATTAGTTGTTCAGATTACCAGATATAAGCATGCAAAGTTGACCCAAAAAGTTATGAAAATTAAAAAGGAGAGAAAAAGAAAAATTTAAGCATTAACTTCTCCTTTGACTAGACTGGCAGAAATCAATAGTAAGGTACTGTACTTAAGAAGGTAATTCTAGTGTTTCTCACATTCAATGTTCCCCATTTTGAATTCTATCTCTTTTATCTGTTTTCAATCATGTCATAACAATACGTCTAGCAGTCAATTTTCTATCTTTTGTTGAATATGGCTTTAGTCTTTATTTATATATATTCTCCGTTTCAGGCAAATCACAGTTGGGTAACATCTATATTTTTTTCCAATACTTGGAATTAAGATCTATATTGTAATTTTGCTACAGATAAAAGGAGTTTAAGCTGAAGTGTTAGTCATTTATGTCACATGTAGCTAGCTGCTACAACCTTGCAGTACTAGCCCTGGATTTGGTACATTCCTCTGTTCGATGTTCTTGCAGAATGTATGCTTTCTAAATGTCAACTAGGCTTACAGTAATGTTAGTGACATCTTTCAATTATTTCTCTTACAAGTTGGCATTTATAGCTCAGTGGCATCAATATCATATCTTTTAAAACTACAGATATATAAAGGAAATAGAAAGCCAGTTTCATCTATGGTGAACATGATGCAGAACATAAAATGTCTTCAGTGTCGAAGTGAACAAAAATGGAAAAAGATGAGGTATACTAGCATTGTGATGAATTCAAACTTAATGCTTCTATCTTCACGTTTGGCTGTCTTTAGCTACTTGGCGGAATTAGTTTTTCTTTCTCTAGTATCCAAGGTCTCTTGCCTTTTTGCCTCATGTTTCTATTTAAGAGTTTCTAACACTACTTTAGATATTCTCATAAAAATGTTTTTGTCATTATGCTAACCCTGTCCGTTACTAGGGTCTTTAAAATCCTAATTATGAAATAAAAAGTTAATTTTCTAATAGAAATGAACCCAGATAAAGCAACATATTAAACCCATACCACACAAATGGCTTGTATTGAATGCAGACTTACTCCAGGAGTTATTATTTGCTTCTTACAATCTTTATCCAGAAGAGATCAGTTTACTATTTCTTGTAGTTTGGTAATCAGGGATGACTCAGGCTCTGCTCTCTGTGGGATCTGCAGACTTAGAAATCCGAGATGGTGGTTTCCTTGCCTGGTCTGGCACCTCTGCTGTGATGACTGAACAGCTAAGGGCTGGCTGAGCGTTGCTCCTTCCATATAGCCTTTCACACAGCTTGTGCTTCCTCAGGGGATTGCGGTTGTCACAGATCGGATCTAAACTGCTCCCCAAATCTCATGTGTTTGAAGGTGGTTGAACCATGTAAACATGTTACTCATCAGTGGACCACCCATGAATCAGGAGCCAAATGTGCTGGTAGGTGGCAGGGCTGGGCTGGAAGCAGCTCGCTGTGTGCATGGCCTGAGAGTGTGCACTCTTGGCCTGGGCCCCCCGCTGTGCTCTATACCGAGTAGTGGGCACTTTTCCCCTCCATCACCTGTGCTGTGCTTTTTCTCCTGGGAGCCAGCTGCCCCTTGACTGAAACTGTGATCCACAAAATACTTCTCCTCACTTAAGATGTGAGTGTTGGGTGACAAGTGGTTCAGGCCACTATTTTAGGGTTGCTGGATTTCTCATACAGTGGTTCAGAAATGACAGAGTGCCATCTTTGCCACATTTTATTTGTCATGCCAAAGCTAAAAGTCAAGGAGAAGAGAAATATATGTTACTGTTTACTAAGACAAGTAGAATATGTACACAAGTAAGAATGGATTTTGCAGGTCCCACTCTTTCAAAGATAACTACCACACTTAGGAAAGATTTGTCTTTCATTTAGGAAAGGTCATTCTCCCCAGTGACATTTAAGTATGGGTCATTAGTCAGAACTGGATTGCATGCTCAGTCCTAGGTGAAAGGAAGGTTGGGAATTCAAGTATTTTCCTCTCTACCTCTGCAGTTGTAGCCAACAGAAGTAAAGGGGATTGGGTTGGGTGTTGTGATTTGTACTCTATCTTCTTCCTCACCTCATCTGGCACAGGAATTCCACAGGAGAGTGACTTTGGGATGCCCCATAAGACATTTGGAATACCTTCTCCAGAACTCTTTCTTTGCTACCTCTCCATGCTTGCTAACTTTCCAATGTGGTGCTTCGGCTCCTCTTTTCTCCTTGCTCCATTTTCTCAGCTCTTTCCTTAGCAGTTACTAATATTTATTAATTGTAAAAGTTTATGGCATTTGCTGGGATATTTCCATACATTGATGTATCATGTCTTGATCAAATCTATCCACCCTTCTTCTACCCAATCTCACAGCCCCCTTTCCAGCCCCTAATAATTTATTTTCTAATTCAGGTCACCATTATCTTTTAAAAATTTCCACATGTGAGAAATAAGATGTGATGCTTGTCTTCCTGTGTCTGGGTTTTTCCACTTACCATGACATCTCTCATTTCCACTCATTTCCCCCGTAATGGCAGGATTCCATTGTTCTTTAAGGCTGACTCATGCTCTATATTTTATTTATCCATTCAGATGTTAATAGTTACCCATATTGTGAACAGTTGTGGTAAACAGTGCCAAAATAAACACTAGTATGATATTGGTCACATTCCTCTTCCCTGAGACACAATATCAAACACACAAAACTTGAACTGGAAGAAGTTCATTTTGACTCATGGGTTTTAGAGGTGTCAATCAGCAGTCTTCTGGCTCTAAGGCAGTAGCAGCCTGGTGGTAAATCTGGCCACAGGACAGAGAGGAAACAGAAAGCAAAGAGAGATAAACACTCATGTAAGTCATATGTCCAGTGGCCTAGCTTCTAGCTTTTCTGACCAGGCCCTGCTTACCAACTCAACTCTGAACTCATAAATGGATAACTCTGGTGAGCGTAAAGCCCCTACACTCCATAACCTTCCAAAAGCCTCTGCACCCATAAAGCTTTGGGCAGGGCATTCTAGATCTACACCATTACAGGTAGACTCTCTTTTGTGCTGACTTCATTTCTTATGGATACATGCCCAGGAGTGGGATACCTGGATCACATGGAACTTCTAGTTTTCATTCTTTTGAGGAACCTCCACTCTTTTCCACAGTGTTCATTTTAGCTCACAGATGGTAAAATGGACTAATTGTACTGTACTTCTACTGTCTCTAGTCATTATGTTAACACTCCCAAAGCAAATGCTTGATGTGTATGAAACATCCTAAATATCCTTCTGCCGGTTTTGGTTCTCTATCACTGAATTCTGGTCCTTTATCATTGACTTGTTTCCTTCTATCAGCTTAAAAGAGGGACATGGATAAGAAGGGGCCAACTGACCTGTGATTTAAAGAGCAAAGTTGGGATAACCAAATGAAAGCATTTCTATTTCATAAATGTGATTCACCCTATATGTGGTAACAGGGAAACAGTTTAGTATTGAGTCTTAGATTCTTCATCTGTAGGTTGACCAATTCTGTTGGATTGTTTTAAGGAAAAATTAAGATGCTGAATTCTTTTTCATTTTATGAATCTTGGAAATGACCAGTAAAATTATTGACAAAAATTTTATTTTGGCAGTTTCAAACAGGAAATCCTGCAAAAAATATTTAGGTCTTGCGCAATAAATATTCAACAGATTTAATTTCTGAACTGTCAATATAGGTTTACCAAATGAACAAAAATTTGATGAATACCATGAGAGCATTTAGAAGACCAAAATGACAGCTATTTCAAGGATGGCTTCAGTACTACACATTGCTGTTCTCAATGTAGGTGCTCAGTTCACAGATATCAGCAAATAGATTTGGTTAGGATGATAGTTCTACTCATTAACTGCTATTTTCAAAAACCTGATGGAAATTCTTAGGACCATTGCCTTAACCATCTTGTTTATATAAATGTGTGGTTTTACCCCTACCATAATTTTGGACTTTTCTCCTTTCTCTCTCTTTGTTATTTAATCCTTAAGTTCTCTCTTTCCATTCAACTGTGTTATACCTTTCAACTTTTAGTTCTTCTTTTGAATTCTTACACTAGGGAAACAATATAATATGCACACATGTGGGCCTAGTTTATTTCAATTTTTTTTTTTTTGTAGAACCGGGAATTGAACTCAGGTCCCTGTACTTGCCAGGCAAGCGCTTATTCCCCTGAGCCATCTCCCCAGCCCCTTATTTCAAAGACAACAATATGCAATGTATCAATTATTGTAACTGCCCTACTAACCTGTTTTGAAACTGCTTCATTGCTATTTTATCTTTTTTCTCATTAAAATGAATTTTAAAATAAATAAATAAATAACTTGAGAAATTTCCCTATCTTTTTACCCATATTCAACATTATGTACATTTTATTCTGTATATTTATTATTTTCTCTCCCCGCATTCAGAAAATTTTTTTCTCTGAACTATTTGCTAATAGGTGAATAAAGGTGCTAAAGGTGCCCCTTTAACTTAAAATATTTCAGTGTTATGTCATTGAGAACAAGGATATTTTCCACCACGTTCACAGCAAATCATGCAAATTTCACATTACTGTAACATAATTATCTGATTAATTCTCACAAGTAGTCCCTGTGTTGGTTTGCCATTTAGGATCCATTTCAGTATAATGCATTATAATTACAGACAACAGTTTTTAAAAATTCTTGGTTAAAAATAACCTTTTAACTTTCTCTTTGCCTTTGATATTTTTGAAAAAAGGCTGCTCATTTTGTAGAAAGTATTTTGTTTAGAAAAACCATTTAAGCTTGTTTCTGAGTTGATCTTGTTATGTTTCCATTATGTGAGAACTTCTTTGTTTTTGGAAAATGTTTTCACAAATCTGCTTTCATATGAGAAAATCTAATTACACTGATCTAACCCTAATTCTTTCTACTTTGTAGTGTTCAAGATCTTGGCTTGTGCCCGTATGATCCTTTCTTAAATTCTCTAGCTGGATATGGCCATAAAATTTACCCATGAATTCAAAATAATTACTCCTGTTCAAATAAAATACTAAGGGTACCTTGTAAACTTGTGTCTTTCTCTACTTGTTACAGTATTCTTATCTTCAATAATTTCAATAATGAGAAACTTTGCCCTAATATCTCCATAATATATTTGCTTGTATTAAATCTTGGAACATAAAAAGTAGTCTGAGTATTGCTAATTTATACTATGAGGAAGACAACTTACCAACCAGGGTTCAAATGCTTTTCATTCTTTTTTAATGCAGATATGTGAAAAACCACATAATATTAAGTGTACCCTTATATGTATTTTGAAAATGCATAAACCTGTTAAATTGACACTTCTATTAAGATGTAGAACACTTCCATCATCTAGAGGTTTCCTTCACACCTCTTTCCAATTAATCTCCATCCTCACTTCCAGAAGCAATGCCTATTGAGTCAATTTGGTGGGAAATCACACACACGCGAGCGCGCGCACGCATATATATATATATATATATATATATATATATATATATATATATTCAAATTCTGGATCACATTTAGTGAATAGACATATATCAATGACAAAAGGTAAACATGAGAAGCCCCTTGCCAATCTCACATTCTTTAATTTAGTTCATTAAAGCAAACCAAATGTGCTTTACATTATTTCTCATTGAAATAATTCCTCGAAACAGGTGGTAACATTCCTGAATAGATGCCATATATGAAGCATTTAGAGCACGGTGAGAAAGAAACACCACTATGTATACTAAATTTATTATAGTGATATAGATAGTAAAACTTTGAAACCAACTTTATTAAACATGTATTTTAGTGCAGGGTCTACAAAGTCTCACTACTTAGATTGGACTCAGATTGATTCTCCTGTTTTCAGCCTCCCAAGTGCTGGGATTACAGGTGCGCACCACCACGGCAATTCTCAATCGCCATCTCAGCACAGCTCAGGGGCGGGGCTGGAACAGCACACCAGGGATGGAACCCTGGCTGCTGCACACTGCCTAATCCACTGAGCTATCTGGCCAGACGTGAAACCAACTTTTAAAAATAGTAAACATGATTACAGAACAGAATTAACTAATACCAAAATCATAGTTTAAAATTGGGATTCTTTTGAATGTGTCATACAGTTTAAACAAGATACAGAACACAGGCAAAGAAAATATCTTAACATTTGTCACTTACATGTATCTGAAATGTAAACAGCATGGATTTAGTTTGATTTCTCTATTTATCTACTTAGCCTTTAAGGAGCTAGGGTAAAACTGATTATCTCTGTCAGCGAAAATACTGTAATACTGTATCACGATTATAGTAATTTTGGAAAAGAAAAAGTGGTTGAGGATGTACCTCAGTGGTAGAACATCTGCCTCACATAATTAAGGCCCTGATCCCCAGCATTTACAACAAAGAAAAGAGTATTTTCTTAAGACAGTAGGTGTTTCAAAATTAGTTTAGTGACATTTGAATTTTGGTTTTTGTACAGGTCTTGGTTCTTTATATAAACTAATTCAAAAGTAGTAATACTTTTGAAAGTTAAAATTCATGACTTTCTCATAGGTTTTTAAGTTTAAAATTTTCTGTCTCCTTCAAATTATTTCCTGTTTTATTTTCCTTTGATTCATATTCTATATCCCTTTTTCTTTGTGCAGTTCTCTTAGCACTATTTCAATAAGTTATTTTAAGCATGTATCTTTAATTATTAGTTCATCTGGGGCCCGGGGAGATTGCTCAGTAGAATAAGCACTTGCCTGTCAAGGGCAGGGTCCTGAATTCAATCTCTGGTACTGGAAAAAAAAAATTAGTTTACTCAGAAGCTTTATGTTCTAGAAGTTTCAGTATCAGTTCTCTAAAATTACCTATAATGTGAGAATTAAGTCATCATCTTGAATCATATTTCTGAAAATTTGTATTCCTATTTTCTACAACCACCTGTGCTAATATGGCTTGGTATATGTTGTGGTTTGTGTATATTTGCCCCCCCTCAAAGCCTCATGCAGTCTTGGGGTGGCTTCTGGAGTTTGTGATTGCTCATTGTGGGTGTGGATGCTGTACCTGCCTGGGGCAGGGAATTTGCATTTCAATGAAAGAAAGAAAGAGAAGTAAGCTGCTTGAGCCCTGCTACTCCTTATGTGTTCTTGCTCTTTGCCATGAAAGGTTGTCCTCTGCCTTGTGCCTCTCTGCCTTGGAGCCAGTTGAATATGGACTGAAACTTCCAGTAGCTGTGAGCTAAACAAACCTTTCCTTCCTTCAATTTGGGTGTTGGGTATTTATCCCAGCAACGAGTAAAAAGTAACCAAGACAGTACATAACTCCTCCCTCTTTACATACCAATTACCTATGACCACCCCTGGTCTTCACTCCTTCCTGAGCTTGGAGTTGCTTTCTATTTGTTTATATAGTGATTTAATCAAATGATATTTGCTAAGCATTTAACGTGTGCTAAGCACTATTGTAAGTGTATGGATAACAGAGCTATACAAACAAACAAAATCTTTGTCCTCATAATGTATATACTATAGGTTGAATCATTAAAACATTCAAATAAAAATCTTAGAGAGTAAAATGTGTAATGAGAAAATAAAATTAGTATGAACAGAAAGAGACTGATGAGACCAAGGAAGTCATTTTTGATGAATTGTTGGAGAATGCTCATGAAACCAACGGAAGTTGAAGGAAGAACTACACAAGTGAAGAAGTTCTATAAATTTCTACTGAGTTAAGGGGAATTCTAATGCTCTGGGCTGGTAAAGAGGTCTCCAAGACACTGCAAGGAATCCTGCTACCACTGTCCACGAAGTGATGGACAGTGACAAGCACAAGATCCAAAGTGGAGAAAGAATGGAGTGAGGACTCATAGAGCACAGCAAATGGATAAAAGACCACTTAGAGAATGAAGAATGACCTTATCTGATCAGGCTTCCCTGTGGAGATGAGAATTTTGAGAGTCTCCAGAGAAAAACCAGTCAGAAAGAGAAAGTGGTGGCCCCAGGATCATGACTACAGATGATGACAAACAGCTCAATGGAATTAGTAACTATGGTGGATCAAGTAGTCTGGATTTTCTAGTGAACTCAGATGAAAAGTAAAGACTAGAGAAGAATTCTAAAATAGAAAAGATAGAGAAGGAAAATAGAGAAAAAAGCAAGGTGAGAATGATATTTTTTGGGGATTAATATTGGGAAATGGGAAGAAACAGGATAGTGGGAATTCAATCTCTGATTTTATAGATTAAATTTGGGCTCTATCATTGATATTATTCAATCTGAAAGTCATTTTAATATTTTAAGAGAGCAATAATTAAAATATAAATTTGGAAATTTTCAGTGTATTGTTCATAAATGAAGAGTGAATTGAAAGGAAAATCACAAGTCCATGGAATTGTGGAATAATCTTAGAAATCAAGTAATAAAAGGTGTTCGGACATGATTCCTAAACTCTCTGTGAATAACAGTCAAACAATGTTGAGGATTATTTGGCTTGCTCTTTGTTCTCTGTGCACACTTGTCTTTCACATACTTAATCAAGTAAATACTTCTATTTTAACAACAGTTCACAATTCGGCAGATGATATTTTAAAAACTCACATTACAAAACTCTGTTCCTTATCCACAAAAAGGAATGAAGATTGACCATATGTTAGCTATCCACTCCCTTTTCACAGTGCAACTGTCTTTCTTTGATCTAATGTTTCTTTTCTAATTTCATTGTGAATTCCTAACCTTTCATACACAACTTATTTGTTAATCAGAGTAAATTTGTTTATTATCATATGATGTTCAAATAGCTCATGTTATCTTATCTATTCTGATATCATTGTTCTTTCTGAAATGCTTCTTGTCTTAAAAACATTCTTTATCTCCTGGTACCTTTTCAGAAACATTCTATTTTTTTAATTCCAAAGAGAAAAAAGCAAAATTTGAAAACACGATAATAAGAGGGTAACAATAGTTAATTCATTGTGTATTGTTATTTTTAGTTAATCAAAGTACAAGATAGAGGCATGGAGTTGTGCAACAATATCAGCACAAACCTTTCTTTTCAATGAGAAATTGAAATGTAAGAGAAATTAAGTGTAACTATTGATATTTTTTTTTACTCTGCCTTAAAACTTAGAATTCACTATTTTCCTATTCTTCAAGGAGTTCTGGTTCTATGTAGATAGTAATAATAGAATTCAACGATGAGTGAGATAAAACATTATAGTTGACCATGGACACACAGCTGAAACTGCTCTGGAGCCACTTTAAGCAAGGGCAAAAGAAAAACAAATTCATTTGCAGCTATGGACTCCCATTTATTTTCTTTTATTATTTGTGTTGCACAATCACAGGTACCTATCTGCAGTCACTTTCTAAAGCATTGATGCACCAGGTAGTGAGATTATTTATGTTTTAGCACACAGCAGTGCATTTTGGAGAAAGCACTGGTTCATTGCATCTCATGCAGCATTTCTGTGCCTGCACATATGCTTTCGTTTGAGGGTACAGAGGTCAAGAGTACATGGCTTTCTGAAGCTCCCCAGTCTGCATTTCTATCTCACTACTAGAAAACACATTTTGTTTGCATGGAACAGATAGTGGTGAGGTGAGTAATGGCAGAAATTCAGCCACCTCCCACCCTAGAGATGCCTATTTCTGCCGTTTTTAGACTTGGCTGGACTGGGACTTGCCCATCCAGTAAGGGTAGCTCTCTTTCACATGCCTACCTCTCTTACCTGAATATAGATACTTTCAGATAAGAAAACTATGAAAAGTTCCTTCTGTCCATCTAATATCTGAATATCTTTTTTCTTTCAACCCTCGTGTTGGGTAAACAAAAAGGCTAAAGGCTGTTAGTATTCAGCACCAATTTTAACAATGCACTATACCCTTCCATTATAATCTCCTGGGGTGCAAAAGTAAGAATTCAAATGTTGGTAAATTTCTCAAGGGATTGGTAAAACTGAAGAATTAGCTAAATATTCCATTTTCTCACATCATTTTCTGTCAAGAAAATGCTAGAATTTGCCACAGGGTGTGAGCAACACTTGTGCTGGATCTGGGCTGCTGACCGGTAAGAGAAGTTTACACACACAGGGAGGTTTTTGAGCAAGAGCTGAGAGAAGTGTGAATGATACACCTTGGAGTGGATTTGAGGTACTGGTGCTACTTACAGATGTTGAAGTACTAAAACATGAAAAAGAAGTTATTTTCCATGAAACTCAGTAACAATTTTAGAAACCATCAAAACTGTATAGATTAACCTACTGGTAAATTGAATTTAATTAGAGCAATAGGTTGAAGCAAGTATATTTAATCTTTACAGATCATTGTTCATACATTGGTTACATACTCGAGACTTTAAAATGAGAGGAAATGGTAATGATTAAAATTAGTGTTACCTACAAGCTCTCTCAAATGAGTAATTTATTATCAGTTCTCAGGTGGAGTATAGTACTTACAAAAGAAATAATAATTTGGGTATTTGGTTCTTCTTTTTTAAATTCCCCTAGTTAAATAGTGACTTAATTCTACAATAAATAAACTGAATATGCCTGTCTGAACTTTTGTATGACATTTCTTAAAGACAACCATATATAAAACACTTAAGAAAAATCTTATTTAAAAAGTAGCATATCACCTTTTAAACTTAAAATCTGTGTAATTATCTCATATAGTATAAGAAAATATTGCATTTATATTTATTTTAGTGTAATCAATATTATTTACATAGACTGTATATATATACAGATTATTAATGTACCATCTTAGTGTAATATATTAGCTACATAAATATAACATGAAATATAAGTATAATGAAGTAATAAACATTTGATATAGTAATTATAAGAGTAAGTTATTGTTAATATTCAGTGAATACATGGATTAAACAAGTAGAATATACACAATTCTTTCTTTCTTTCTTTCTTTCTTTCCCTTTCGGTCTTTTTGAGGCAGGTTCTCACCATGCAGCTCAGCTGGCCTTGAGCTCACTTTGTAGCCCAGGATGGTCTCAAACTTACAACAATCCTCCTGCCTTAGCCTCCCAAGTGCTGGGATTGTAGTCATAAGCCTCCACATGCAGCAAAATTCTTAACATAGTGCCCTGGTACCTGTCGTGCCAATCAAATGAATCTATGACCATTTAAGCTTTAGCAAATATAATTAACAATGATATGAAGAGAAAGAAGTTCAGAGACAAGACATCAGATGGGACTTTACCCTACCCAAAGTAGGTCTGGATAGACAATGGAATTCCAAGGTACAGAGAAAGTGAGAAATGCCAAGTGTCTGAAATTATGTATCCCAAGCATGGCTTAAGCACCAGATTCTGTTACATAGAGATAGGAAAGTCAGAAGGCCTCCTAACAAGTGTTCAGTGCCCTCTTGCAGTCCTCATAATGTCCTTGCCAGGCATCTGAACCACTTAAGGGGTTGCCAGAAACCACTGAGAGTAGACACCCTCTTCTGCCTGAGTCCTGATAACCTTTACTAATTAACTATTGCCAGATGAAACATGGTGAATTAAGAAATCAAACAATGTTGTGACCAGATAGATTAAAAGATAGACAAATGTAAAATAACCTCTTTCCATTGATACATTTGTAGGTGACTTGGATTTTAACCTGCATTAAACTAGACATCTGCAATTGTTAAGAATAGGATCAATAGTTTTGCCAATAATTATAGTTACTGACTTTGATTTCATTGTGAATATTGCTTAATGGGCATAATTCCAACTCAGCATTCATGACATCTTGGCACGAAGATATTACAAGCCAGTAGTATATCTAGGAGTTCTTGCCCACTTTCAAATCATATTACTTACTTCGTCTATTTTATAACACAATATCATCCTTTACCATATATTGTTGAGGGGAACATTGTATATGGAAATCATGAAAGATTGCAGTGGTGACCTTAACTCAGTGAAAATTTAATGATTCTTAAATGACAGAAAGTTCTGCACCCTACTCCATTATTACATCACTTGCTACCATTGTCTAAAGCAGAACTGGACTGAGTTGTGATCTTCACAGTGGAATGGGATCTAATGCAGAGGTTATTAAACGAACTGTATATTACATTAAAGGTGAAATTTTCACTTAAAATCTTATAAAAGTGTCTGTTGGTTCATTACACACTTTTTAAATGAAGAGTTGGGGGAGAAAAGGAGGTAGCTTCATTATTTAAAATTACATTATTTAAAATTACTTCTGATGATACAGGCAGAGTGGAGAACCAGAATAGAAATAAGAGACCAGGACATGATTTAAGAAACATTAAAAAGAGGAATTTGTGCTAATTGTGACTTTTAGGATGAGAAGTATAAAAAGCAAGCATATGTGAAATCTACACAAGTTGACCTAGAAGACAATAAGTTGCAGCTGTGGTTCCAATGAGCTGGGCGAGAAGCCTAGGAGAAATCTTGGTCAATGAATACTAGGTTAGAGGGGAGATAAAAATTCTGGTGTTCTGTACACAGTAAGCGACTATAGATAACAATAATTAAGCATATATTTCAGAAAGCTAGATGAACAGATTTTAAATTTTTTCACTACAAGAAATAACAAACATTTGAAGAAATAGATATGCTTACCCTGATTTGAACATTTGACAATGTATATATCTCAAAACATCACCTTATACCCCCACCATATTGGAAATTCCTGTGTTGGTTTAAAATAATAAGGTAACTATTTTTAAAGAATAATTTTCAGACAAGTACCAGGACATTATACAGTGTAAATTCATAATTCTCAAAATTTTATGTTGTATACCTTCTGGAAGATAATAGTTTTTACTCAAGTGTATCTCATTCTTCCCTATTATCATCTTCAGAAGAAATTTACAGCCTTCTAAGTGGAGAGCAATCCTTGGCCTGCATGCAAGATCAGATCTGAGTTCTCCCCATATAGAAACTCGGCTGATAGACCAAATTGTCATAAACCCTCACTACAATAAACGGACAAAGGACAGTGACATTGTCATGATGCATCTTGAATTTAAAGTGAATTACACAGGTAAATAAAATCACTTTCCTTATTCTTATCTACTCAAGTTAATACACCATAAGATTTGCAATATTAATAGTATATATTTTATAGTAATAGTCTATAAATGTTGGATATTTTGCTGCATTATAACTGAAATGGATTTGAGGAATTAAGAAAATATTTTTAAATCCAACTTTCTAGAAAGGACAGGTAAAATTAAACTGTTTGTACAAGAGATAAGAGAAACATCATAGGACTGTCCTGCTACAATGTTATACATGGTTAGATTTCTAAATTTCTCTGCAAAAAATTGTAATTATTTACTTCTTTTTTTACTATTTTTTATTTTTTAATTTTTTTCTCATTTCATAGGGATCTAAAGTTTAGCATATCAATGATTGATGGAAAATTCTGTTCCATGTTATGTCTAAGGCATTTGATATTCAGACAGATACTGATGTTAAGCTCAACATCCTATGTTTTAGGGTAATAATATCATTAAGCTTCTATTTTGGAGGGTTAACAACTTAAGTTTGAAGACCAAAAATTAGAGAAAAAGATGGGCTGCAAGAACAGCCAACATTATGGCCCTAGCCATTCAAGGTCAATGAGGACTCAGGACATAAGAGAACCTGAATTGTAACAACCTGTAACTCAGTGGTGTTCCAGGTTTTCTGATCAAGGAGTATAGGGCCACAGGGGAAAGTGATGACGATGTAGAGTGTGCCTATGGAGAGTCATAAGGAGCAAAAACATTCTCTCAGTCTTAAACAGAGAGCAAATTTGTTGAGCAATGGCTGTGACTCATCCACATGGCTGACACTGACAAAAGATCTACAAACCGCAGTACAGGTTTTCAGAGTAAATCTTGAGGAGATTTGACTGACCTTGTCAGATACAAAAGTTACATTTCTTGTTATATAGGTCTTTCTTTATCT
>NDGM011228888.1:0-14186 GCA_002564305.1 Octomys mimax | reverse complement strand
CAGGCCCTTGCGCTTGCCAGGGAAGCGCTTATTCCACTGAGCCGTCTCCCCAGCCCCTTGGTGGTTGTTTTCACTGTGCAGAATTTTTTGACTTTGCTACGAGCCCACAGGGCCAACTTCCTGTTGAGCTCCATGCTGGGGCATCCAGCTGCTCCCTGTACCTCTCCCCACAATGCCTCAGGCCCTCAGGTCCACACGCCCAGGTCCGCATGGATGGTCTGCTTCACTGTGTCCCTGGCTGCATTCCCTGCCACAAGGGGAGTCCCTCTCCACTTGGTGGCCCTGACTACCTGGGAGAGGTGGCCTGGGTGGGAGCCACCTTCCCTTGATGTCCTTCACTGTGAAGCCCTTTCTCCTCTTCCCCTTTGGAGGACTAAAGGCCTGTGACACATTTCTAAGCCTGGGTGCCCTTACCTATCTTTTTCCTTCAACCACTCTCATTGTTTTTCTGTTACAAACAGCCCAGACTCAGATACCAAGGAAACCTGTTTATTTAAAAAACTGATTTTTCTATTTTGAAAAAGCATTCTTTCCAGTGATGACGTATTTCTCAGATGCGCTGAGAGAGGCCTCATCAAATAAGAGGAACCAGGCATTTGCAGATCTCGTTAAACCCGCAATCTGGGCGCACACTTGTTTGACAAGTGATAATTAACTACTGACAATATAATTTTAGCTGGGATGCAAACATGTTTTTCATTAAGAATGTATCACGGAGATCCTTGCATTGGGGAGTCCGGCCTGCTCTGGCAGAGCTCAGCTCATCCACTGACAGAGGCTGAGTGGGTAGACCACTACTCCCTGCTAGGTATGACACAAGCCCCACAGGCGACGCTAGGCCCCATGGACTTCAGATTCCTGGGGTCTCTATGCCCACAGCTTCCCAGGCGGCTCCTTCAGAAGGTGGCTCGGCCAGTCTCTTTGTCACTAAGGGACCGTTCTCTTTCCCTGCATGTCCCCAGGCTCTAGTATACCCAGAACTGATGGGTTGGGTTCTGGTACTGACCCAGCTTCAGAGAAGGACAATACACTTAGGTCTACGTAGCACCTACCTTATCCAATGGAGTTCATACTTCTCTCTCCCATTTTACATATGAAGAAGCTAAGGCAAAGATTCGGAGTTGCTTGTTCAAGGCTATTAAAGTTCTTACCTCCAAACCATTTCCCAATGGTCTTACCCTGTAATCACCTCTATGAATTCTGAGCAGGACAGATTAAGTTAAAGCAACAATTATTGGAATGGCTCAGAGAAAATGGAGAGTACCAAGATGAGAGAGAGTCCAAACAGAGCAGCTGAGAGAAGAAGGATCTCTGCCCAAGGAGCAACCACCAAGCAGCACAGTCCCACAGCAATGTTAGGGACAGCAAGCCAGGAGACAATATTTTTATAGGGGGTTGGGGCAGTCAAAATGAGCAAAGAAGACTTCAAAGTTAAGTAAGGAAGAGAGACGTTTGCAGGCACAGTTGGAAGCCCGTTGTGTTAGTTTTCTGATATGGGGACAAAATACTTGGGATAAACAACTGAGAGGAAGAAAGTTCATTTTGACCTCTGGTTTTAGAGATCTTTGTCATGCTCATCGGGCCCCAGGGCCTTGTGGCCTGCAGTGGAGCAGCACAAGGTGGCGGCAAGCCTGTGGCAGAGCAGGCATGTTCACCTCAGCGTGACTGGGAAGCAAAAAGAACGGAGGAGGCCAGGGCCTCACTCCTTTCAAGAGCACCCCCTAAAGACCTTACTGCATCTCCCCAGCCCCAGCCCCTTGAAGGTCCCACTGCCCCCTGGCTGCAGAGCAGGCCTTTCACACGTGGTGGGGGGCATTTGAGTTACAGATCAGAACACCTTTGCTCGAAAAACTGATTCAAAGTCACTTGGGTGAAGGTCCCCGAATCCACAGGGCAGGAAGAGCTGAAGCCAGCAAAATAGTGAGCCACAAAGAGTCACTGTGCGGTCAACTGTCGGAAATTAGCACCGCCAGCAGTCATTACCACAACTGATGCAGGAGCAGAGGAGGCTGGAACCACAAGTCTGAACGGCACAAAATCAAAGTGGAAAGAGAGACAAGAGTTAACACACTCACAAGTGATGGTGTGGTTCTGAGAGAGGAGGGAGCTCTTGATTCACTTAGATGGGCTAAGTCAAGTTTGCTTATTATGTGTTTAAGGAAGATCATTTAAAGAAGAGAATGAAAGGAGTAATTTCCAATCCAGGAGAGGGGAAGGAGGAATAAACAAAAATGCCATTAGTATGCATGAGTAGTGGGAGGGAAGCCCAGTATAGGAGTATAGGCACACACACACACACACACACACACGCACACACACACACGCACACACACATGCACACACACGCGCACACACACGCACGTGCGTAGGAGAATGCAGAGTGAACAGCAGGGAAATCCTTGTGACTGAAAGCACAAAATAAAACATCCACACCCTGACTTTGCCTCTCATATCTGGGGTGCAGGCTGGCCCGTGTCACATGCTGGGGACAGCTGAGCCACCTTTGTTCCTCTTGGGATCTTAACAGCCAACATCCTGTCTGAGCCTCAGCCTCCTGACCTGTCACCATGAGTCAGTTAGAGACAAAGCATGGGAGCCCTGACTCCATTCCCAGTGAGGTCCTGTCCTTAGAGGGGCCTCAGGCTGTCGCTGTCACCCATGCTGAGGCTGGTGCTCACCTCTGCTGTACGGGCTCTGCATTGCATGCAGGTCCAGAGCCTGGGAGCTGCTTTGGTTTGGCTATGCAGGATGACCCAGGACTCTGGCCTGGCTATAGGGGAAGCCCTGGGGTGGGCTGGGTTTCACAGACTCACACTCAGAGCCTGGGTAATGAATGAATGAATGAATGAATGAATTATTGAATAAAGTGCCTTTGGGTTTGCATATCCATTTTCCCCACCAGAATGGTCACGCTGCAGTCTCCCAGCAGACGGCACCCCCAAGCAGCCTGGTAACATTAGGATGTGGACAGATTTCCCTGAGCAGGACGGAGCCCCTAACTACTGGCTTCATGGCTGCCCTCAGCACTCGCTGCCATCAGACGCATTTGACAGCTCTGCTCTACACTTTACGATCTGTGTCTCCAGTGCAACACCAGGGCTTCTCTCCTGTCCTCTCCTGGGCCCACATGGCAGGCGCTCAGTGACGTCGGAACTAGAAGTGATGTCACCACTCGCTCCTCAGTTTCTTCATCCATACATTGAGAGGGTGACGTGCCCCCACAGCTTCCAGAGATGCAGTGAGATCTCCAAGGTGACACAGGCTGGGGCGATTGGCTCCCTTCACCTCCCTACTTTCATGGACAATGAAGTTTAGGGACTTCATGATAGGAACGTACTTTCTTTTCCTGTATGATGAAAAAGCTGCTGCAGCCAAGCTTTATTTTATGAGAAGGAGAGATTATGAAGCTGGCCCAAGTGACCACTAGGGGAATTGCCAAGGGGACAAGGAGGAAGAAGTGAATTCCAGAGACAGCCTGCTTTATCTTTATCTGTCAGCAAGGGAGCAACAGCAGTGGGGTGTTTGCAGCCTGCCAGGGGTGGCACTGTTCTGCCCACATCCTTGCATTCACAAGTGTGGAGCAGGTGCCACACGGTGTAGAAATGAGGGAGGGGCTGAGGGGGAGCTTAGGCTCTCCAGGTCTGCCTGCCTCTGAAGCCCTCTGGTCTTTGGCTCCTTAAATTCCCAGAAACCTCTAGTCCCTACGCTGTCCACCAGCCTTCTCCTGACAGGAGTCAGAGAGCTGTGAGAAGGTGGTATAGACACAGTCTACCTGGGGAGGAGGAAACCAGCTGGGACTGGGTTGACAAGCCTCAACTTCTCTTTATGTCTCTGTGTCTGTCTCTGTCTCCCCACCCCTCCTTCTCTCAGGCACTTTGTGGTCATCAAAGACAGCTTGAAGAACATAAGAAGAGGGCCTGCTCATCCATATAGGAGAGCAGACGTCCTGACAGGCCAGCTCCTAGCAGCATGTGGGGTGACCCAGGCTGTGCATGTGCTGACGGAGCAGAGAGCATGGAATCTCCGGCAGACTGGCCCCCCCTGGGCAAATCCCACACGAGGGACTGCTGGAGATGGCTTCTAGGTGAGGTGGGGAGACCTGTAGGTCGGTCCTGGAAGTGCTGCAGGAATCTGTAGGTGACAGCCCCCATGGTAACTCAGGCTCACATGAGTCTCTGGTCCAGCAGAGCCACCGCCAGGTCCTTGAGGCCTTAGGCAAAGCTTCTTCCAGCTCCACTGCATAGAACTGCCTGTTGGGCCCTCCACACCCTTCTTGCTGAGGGAGAGACACCACGCCTGGCTCCAAGGCTCTCACACCACTGACAACTGGCATCATCTCTGGGCCAAGTTCAGTAGGCCTGTCTTGGGGAGCGGCTGTCACACTGAGGCTGGGCAGAGAGGTGATCACAGTCAGGAAGAGGCACCCAGACAAGGACAGTGGACCATCCACTCCCTGTAGGGAGCACTGAACTAGGCGTGGCTTCAGCATCTTGGAGAGAAGACAGCCAAATGAACTGAATTATCTACACCTCTGGAATACAGAGTAAACAGCCTTCCACCCACGGAGATCCTTCCATCGGGTCCCTATCAAGGGAACTGGAGCCCCCAACTCCTCCTAGCACTCCCTGGGGCCCCTGGGCAAGTCTCCATCCCCCACTGTCTCTGCGGAGGTCAGGCTCTGTGCTGCCCTCTCAGCTGGTCTCGTGGAGGCTGGAGGCATGTCTTCTGCTCTTGGAGGTCATGTGGGGGAGCCTGTGGCCTCACCTGAACCACCACTGTGCATGCTGAGCTAGCATAGCTCCACTTCTGAGGTCCAGATGTGAGCACAGCACATGGCAAGCAGGTCAGGAATGACACAGGGGCCCTGGAGGACAGGGCAAGGTGACACAGACACAAGACCATGAGGTACATGGCATCTGTTCATCAGACTATGGCTGCTGTAAAGGGACTTGAGGGACTTGAAACACTCAAGGAGGGCTGGGGAGGGAGTTCAGCCATCTAAATGGCTGTTTGGCAAGTATAAGGTCCTGATTTCAGTCCTTGGTGCCGCATGACTTGCTGGCCTGAAACCAAGTGTGGTGGCATATGCCTATATTCCTAGTGTTGAGGAGACTGCGATAGGAGGATCACTATGAGTCTGAGCTGCATAGCGAGACCCTGTATTTAAAAAAAACACAAAAAACACCTTTTCCACTTCCAGTGTGCACTGGGTCCCTGCTATGTGCCAGGCCAGTGCTGGGTGCTGAGGACACACTGGTCAGCCAGGAACAGCACTGGCTTTGGCCCTAGGTGCAGGTGCAGGTGCAGGTGCAGGTACAGGTGCAGGTCATAAGCTCCAAATGTGATCCAGGTGCATTCTTCTGAGATAGTGGTGAGTTTGGGAATATGGGGTCCCTTTCATTTTACAAGGCAAGCGATCAGTGCTCAGACAGGGAGTCGTCTGCCTGATGTCTTTGATCCAAGCCTTCCAAGGCCCCAGGCCTGAGCTCTGTTCACAGCGTCCCCTGGTCCCTCAGCCTCCCAGGATGATTCTGGTGGAGCCTTAACCCATCCTTCAGTCCCACAGCCCATGGCAAACCTTCCCATGCCAACATTAATTACTCCTCTTAGAGACCATGAAAATGTGTTATTTAAATAGCGGTTATTAAAATCATGCTGGGGGTTCACTACATAATAGGTAATTATCTACAACATAATTGGGAAAACAATGTCATCAAATCTCTTTCGCTCTTTCCACTGAACCCAGAGTTAATCCTGCTGAGCGGTTGATGTGGGTTAAATAATATTCTTACTGAATCAGAAATGAGGCCACCTGAGGAACTTCTGGGCCAGTTTGCTGTGGTCTTCGCTGAGAGTCTGGGTGGACACACTTTCCTTGGACCTCAAGGGTTTGCTGTCTTTCAGTTCATTGGGACCCCCTGTCCCCTGGGATCTCCTTCATCCTTGTGCCTGTGCAGCTGTTTTAATACCCAATTACTCTTTCATATCTTCAAACAGCCTTTGCACAATGCTTTGCTCTCAGTGCCTGCAATTTCCACCCATACTCAGGTGTGATCAGTTATCCTTATCAGCGTGCCTGCTGAGTGGGTTATTCATATCGCTGAGAGCTCTAAAGGGGTCACTGTCACTGCCTCTTTCCACTCCCACTCCCAGGGCTCACCCTTCTTTCATCTGCTCCTCCTTCCATGGTTCACTCATGGCCCCTTACCTGGTCTGTCCTCACCCCTTTGCTGTCGCTGGGACAGAGCCCTTGACATATGTCACTTAGAGGAGGAAGGGTTTCACTTGGCTCATGACTGCAGTCCATGTCAGCTGGCTCCAGCACAAAGACATGATGGTAGAAAGGCAGCATGGAGGAAAAGGTGCTCAACCTACAGTGGCTGGGAAGCAGAGCAAAAAATGAGAAGCTAGGGACAAGAACACACTTGCCATCCCTCCGTCATCCACCTCTTCTGTCTGTACCTCAGCCTCAATTCGCTTGGTGCTCTTCAGAGGATTAGTCTGCTGACAAGAACAGTGCCCTCAAGATCCAATTGCCTTTCAAGCACTTGAGGCTTTGGGGGATCTTTTAGATCTAAACCACACAATTCTACCCCTGATCCCCAAAAGACTCATATTCATCTATTTAAGCAAAATACATTCAGTCCATCTCTAAGAGTCAACAAAGTCTTAATGCCTCCAGTGTCCCTACAAAGTTTAAGTCAAAATCTCTGAGACTCAAGGCATTACTCTTAGTTAAGAGTCCTTTATAAAAATAAAAAAATGAAACTTCAGTAGTTTCCACATAACACAGCGCAGGGTAAAGCTCATTGCCCTTCTGAAAGGAAGAAATAGGGGGAAGAAAAGAGAGCCCAAAGCAAGACAAAAGCTCCTCGGGGAAAACGTGAAGCCCTGCAGTCCAGCACCCAGGTTAAGTTGTGGTGTGATGTGAGCTCCAGTGGCTTAGGCAGCCCTGCCCCGGGGCACTGCAGGCCGCAGTCCTCAGGGACCCTCCCATCACGGCTTTGTGCTCAGCCTGCTGCTTTCCTTAGTAGATGGTCACGCTCTTGGCTTCTCCACCTTCCTGCCATCCCCACCACACTTGCAGCTGTCCTGCTAAAGCTGCCTGCATTCCCCAGTGCAGCACATGCCTTGCCTCCCAGGCCTTCTTGTGAAACCTGGAGAGGTGCCTCCCTGACCCCACTACTCTTATATTTTGCATGGCTGTAAAACTAGACCTGGAGGGAGGAGTAGGACTCCTCGGAGTCTTGGGCCCATGCAACTTTTGCCAGCCGAGTGTCACTGGGTGCAAAAATCCAAGAGGATGCTCCTATCAGAGAACTTCTTGGGTCTCCCTGGGAAGCGAATGGGCCTGTAAGTGGCCCCAGGAGAGAGATTCGAGCTCTCTGAAGAGCTTCCATCAATGCCTGCCACATTCTGCAGCTCGTGAGAGAACTGACCAGCCTTGGGCCACTTCTGCTTTAAGAAGTCAGGTTGTGGGCACCTCTAGTGAGGAAAGAATATAACACCCAGGGCCCAGGATACAATGCTGACACTGGCAGGGAGGACTTGGTATGTCCTGACATGTTTCTGTGTCTCAGGTTCTACATTTATGAGTTGATGGTATTAAAACCTCTGACCCCTAGGATTGCTGGGGAATGCAGTGGGAGGACAGATCTGAAGCTGCTTCCCTTTCACTCATCCTGGACATAGTCATTGCCATGCTTAGTGTGGGAAATACAGGGTGGTGTTTTCCTCATGTTTGTCCATTAAATAGCCACAAACTCAGGAGGATTCATATTTCCCTGCCCTGCCTCTCATTCATTGTCCTCAAACTTGCAAATTTAATCTTGAAAGGGACTTTAGAGAGTGACTAGTCCAACCTCTTTGTTTTATGTAGTGGGCAAACCAAGGCACAGATGAGCCATATAAGGAACACGTCCAGTTGCAGCCAAGCTGCACCGACTCAGAAGTCCTAGCTCCACGACATCCCTGCTCAGCCCATCTCTGCCTCTCAGCTCCCCAGAGCCTCCTTCGCCTCGCTGGCCAGACGCTCTCCAAGATGAAAAGCTAACCGGCCCTAAACCTGATTTCCTCAGCTGGAAGCTAATTTGCCCAGAGGTTGCTTTTTTGTTTGTTTTCTTTTTTTGAATTACCTCTATTGCTTGAAAGCCATAATTTCAAGCCCTGAAGTGGCTGCTAGTTTCTCATAGAGCTGTGTGCTCTATGTGAACATGGCATTCCATCTGGTTCAAAGTCTCATGGAGTGAGTGCGTTCAGGAAGAAAGGATTAGACTTGGGACAATTCAAGCAGCATCATTTGCCTCCTAACCTTTGAGGAGGAGATATAAATATACTGTGAAAGAGAAAATAGCTCTTAAAGGTTACCTTCACCTTAAGAAATATCTGAGTGTACGTAACTCAGCTCGTGTTGAATGTGCAAAATGTTAGCATTTTATCACTTACATAATCCTGCCCTCTTGTCTTTTCCCCATGCAAGATGCTCCTTCCCCGTATGGCTTTGGGAATGACTTCTCTTTGTACTCTTAGGGCTGTTGAGCGCCTCCCCATGTCTCTTTTCCATGTCCCCCAGAAGACAGACTCAGGCCAGGCTTGGCCACGGGGAGCTTCAGATGTGGGTTTCCTAGAACTTTCCCTACATGCAATCGCCAGGTTCCCGAGTCCTGTTGGCCCACAGTGTGCCAGGTGTGGTGGCAGGTGCTAGCTAAACTCATCATCTCCAATGCTCATGCTCTCATTCCAACTCCATCACCATGACCCCAGCCTGGGTTATGGCAAGAGCCTCCCAAACCTTTCTTGTTTCAACTCTGGCTACTGTGGTCTCCTTTCCACTGATCAGCAGAACTGAGCCTTTAAATGCCAGTGCCACCAGTTCCTTCCCCTCCATGGCTCCCATCTTCCCCTGCCAACCTCCATGGCTCCCATCTTCCCAGGTTATAGCTAGAGCCCTTCATCAGTTCTCAGAACCCCGTGACCTCTGACCTGGGCTCCCTGCACCTTCTTCCCCACCTCTGTCCCTACTGGCCCTTGGGCATGCTATGCACACTGAAGTATCTTCTGTGTGAGTGTGCTAGTCCTTGAATCATAAAAGCCAAGAGACAATGCATAGGGCTTGGGTACAGAATCAAAGGCTGTATTGTTACTACCAATGGTGCTGTCCCTCTTCCAGTGCATTTAAGGCCAAGGTGAAGAGGACACTATTGGCTTCAGAAAACCCCTTCCTTCCTCCTGGAATAAATCACCCTGCCACCCTCCTCCACTTCCACAACCTTCTGTTCTCCCATGTTTTGGAAACCACAGATGGAAGGTGCTGTATGAGACAGAACAGTAGCACAAAGATCTACTTGATTTTCCACATGGCCTTTGGTCTGCCCGACGGACTTGGTGGCTGCGTCCAGCCAGGGTTGGAGACAATACGGCCTCCAAGACCCCAAGCTTGGTTTGGGTGGCCACAGACTCTCCCCCTGGCATGCAGGGAGCTAATGAGGCTCACTGTCCCAGAGCAGATACAGTCAGCAGGGTGAACACTAAGAGTGTAGGGGCCCTGGGAAAGGAAAGCACCCCTTCAAGAGCCATGTTGGAATATAATCCCCATTATGGTATGGGGGGAGTAGGGACATGATTAAGTCATAGTCAAATCATGAGAGTTCCAGCATCATGAAGGGATGGATGCCTTCCGGAAGGGCTGGAGAGAACCGGCCGAAGCCCCCTGTCTCCCTCTATCTTCTGACCTGTGTGAAGTTGTTGTAAGAACATGACATCCCTAGAGCAGCTTTTGCTGGACTCCAAAATTGCCAACGCTTTGATCTTGGCCTTCCAACCTCCATAGCTGTGAGAAACCAAGTTGTTATTTGGGTATTACCAACTCCAGGTTATGTTCTTACCTAAGTTCAAATGGGTTGAAACAGGAAGATTGCAGAGAGAAGATCTAGTTTGGGATTAGAGAACAGATTGGTAGCAGTTCAAGAAGCTAGATTTCAGGTGCAAAGAAGGTAACATTCCAGATGCCTCTAGCAAAAGCTCTTCTTTCATCTTTCAATTCAATTTAACACACTCTTTCTGAGTGACTTCTGTGTTGTGCTGATATTTATATATGTGGGTTCATTTAATTATCTTATGAACCTTACCTAGCGCAGCATTATTGACTTAAAACTAAACAGATGGAGCCTCAAAAGGAGAGTACTTGCTGGTAGTCTCCAAGTCGGTGTGGTAGTGGAGGTCTCAGGTGAACCTTGATGACTGATTTCCTTGAAAAATACCTTCTCCTTGAGTGTGGGCAGGAGGGATAACTTGCTGCAATCATACAATATGGCAAAGGTGAAGGGATTTTACAAATGTAATCAATGCCCGCAAACTTTAAGTTGATCAAAAGGAGGTCGTGATGGGTGGGCCAGGTCTAATCAGGTGAGTCTTTTGAAAGAAGGCATATAGGTCAGCAGGGAAACTGTAGAGACTCTCTCTTCACCACTGCTTTTGAAGAAGTGATCTGCCTTGCATGTTACCACCATAAAGAAATGAACTCTGCTAATAACTGGAAGAAACTGAGATGCAAATCCTTCTCTGGCTGATCCTAAGATACTGGCGGGCTCTCTGATGCTGCCTTAAGAGACCCAGGTTAGAGAATTCAAATCAGCTGGTTCACATCAGCTGGCTCACCCGCAGGGGCTGCGGGGTGAGAAGTGGGTGTTGTAGCTTCAGGGGTCGAGGCAGGCAGCAATGGTTGCCAGAGTCAGGAAGGGCAGATTCAAGCTGTAGAGTCCCCCCATGTCCCGTAAAGGCTACACTCTACTGTCGCAGATGCCACCCCAGCTCACCAAGGGCACACACACACGCTGTTGTTCTGTTCAAGGCTGGACCTTCCTGCAAAGGAAAACTGGGTCACTGGGCAGGGAGGGTGGAAATGGAAAGGCTGATAGGTCCGTGTGTTTCCTTTGACTTTCAGGCAGGAACTCGAGAGTGATGGCCCTGGTGTCCTGGCCCACGAGGAAGGAGAGGGAATGCTGGCTGGCTGGCTGGCTGGCTGAAGGGTGGCCCATGGCTGGCTCTCACTGCCCATGGGGAGAGAGATCTGGGAGCTCCACTGTTGGGTCCTCAAAGGGAATTAATGTGAGGGGCATCCGCAGCCCTTGGGACGGGGTCACTGACCACTGGCTCACAGGTGGACGTGTCTGAAACACTAGGCATCTGCTGTGTCTTCACATTGTGGAATTCTATGAGTGACAGTTATAGCCACCATGCACTGAGCATCTGCTTCATCCATTCAACACATTCCTGAGAGTCCACTGGGTGCTGAGCATGGGGGCCACAGTGGTGACCTCACTGAACTGGTAATTGACAGAGGCAGGTGTGTTAGTCAGCTTTCTATAATTATAACAAAATACTCGAGACAATCCATTTATAAAGAAAAAAAAGAATATTTCAGTTCATCATTTTAGAGATTCTCGTCTCTGCTTGGTTGGCCCTGCTACTTTGGGGCACAGCATGGCAAGTGCATATAAGGAAGTCAAACCACTCACTTGATGGCCAGAGAGCCAAAGAGGGAACCAGCAGGGGCTAGCTTACAACAGGCCCTTCATGACCCCCTAGAAGGCCCCACCTCTGAGAAGTTCATCACTTCCCAGTAGCACCATCCTAGGGACACAGACTTTAACACAGGCCTTTGGGGGACGTGTAAGATCCAACATACAGCAAAGGGCCAGCCAGACTCTGAGCCACACTCACTCATTTCTGTGATCTCTGCCTTCCCAGGAGAGGATCTCCTTCGTGTTCTGGGCCCTCAGCCGCCGCATCACAGGCATTCTCTCCTCCCCTTGCCACATGCCCATCTTTAGCATAGTCATATCCTTGATCGTCGGGCAAGGGTGAGGTAGAGAGAGAGAGACAGGCAAACGGAGGACAGACCGCAGAGCTCCGTGAGGATCTTCCTCCTCTTTCTTTGCCTAAGAAACAAGCCGCTTGACACAAATTAATTTATGCACAGCCCATATCTGATGTGGAAGAAGAAGTCGGCTGGACTCATTTTCTTACTCAACTATTTCAAATCTAGCATCAACCTGCTCATCGGCTGAACTCATCAGGGCCAAACACGCCCCTTCATGAGTTTCCTAACTGGAAATAAATGTCTCATTAAGTCAAACATATTAACCCGAGCGCAGTCTTGATGTTAGGCAGACTAATGAATGTCATTACCGGAAGGCACGATAGTCCTCGGAGGGACAGCGCAGCCATCGTGAACTCTGCAAATGCACTCAGCTGTTGCAGAATGTGGGCTCATCTGAGGGAGAAAGAGGAAGAGAGGAGACGAGGAGCAGGGGCTGAGGGAAGGGGGCTGGCCCGGGCATTGTGGCGACATGACTATCACAGACAGCCCTGCCACCGATTCCATCTCGTTTCTTTGATGCTTGAGAAAAGGCTCACAGCCACTCTCACATCACATTGTTGACTCCAAGAGGAGAGAAGATGGCTTTTGCCTTCAAAAATACCAGGCTTGGTATCAGGAGATCTGGATTCTATTCCCTGCTCTGGCCTCAGTGGCATCGCGAATAATATGCAGGTTTTCTCTACACCTCAGCAGGCTCAGGCTAGTTTCTCCCAACCTGCATCAAGATAAACCCCACAGTAAGCCCTTTCTTATATTATTTTATGGGACTGCAGCCCCCCTCCCCCATAGCCCAGGTAGGCAGGCATTTCTGCCCTGGCATCTTAGAAGCATTGGAAAAACCAGGGCTGAAAGAAATGATGTGAGCTGCTTACCTGGATCCTTGGGCTGGGCAGAGGAACAACTGGAGCGCTGCCTGAGGAGGCCGTCCTGGGAGAGTTGCACCCACCTTTGCCACGTAAGGGAGAGAAACAGAAGAGTCTGAATTTGGTGAAGGGCCAAAGGCTGCAGGAAGCAGGGCTGTTGGGTTTGCAGAAGAAAAATAGTGCACAGACAGAGAACTACCTTCAACTGCACGAAGGGCTGCTGTGGAGAAGAGAGAGTACATGCTCTCCATGTGCACTGCAGGAGATGCTCTGCACGGTCACAGCTGTCTACAGGTGGAATGGGCTCCCTCGAGAGCAGATGCGTTCCCAACCTATGGGTGTACAAGTAGTAATTAGGTAACTACCTGTGGGGGGAACAATACTGGAATGAACCAGATCTGAGTGACAGCTGTCATGTCTACGCAGGACAAACTATTTCATCTCTCTGACCCACTGTTTCTTGAGACTTGTGAGATGGGACGTCTCAAGCTAGCTACTTCTTTGGGCAACTGAGGATTGGATAAAATTAGGAGTAAAAATATTATGGTCAAGGCCTGACTGGGCGCAGATACGTGTTATTTCCCTTGAAAGGATTCTGCTGTTGGATGAAGGCTTGGGCCTAAGTACTTCAAGTACTTAGTGTCTTTGGAATTCTTCCCAGTTACTTTCCTGAGAGCTAGGGGCCTGTACTATTGTCAGTAACTGACTCCTAGCCTGAAGCCAATCAACCCTTCCTCACCTGCTTTGTAGTACCAGACCCTGTGAACACGTCCTTGACCAGATGACGCAATTCTAGGCTTTGGCAGTAGGGGGCACAAACCAGACTATGGAAGAGGATGGGACACCCCATCTAACTTCTGTTTTCTTCCTCTGGCTCCTATAGCTTGACTGCCCCTGGCATTAAGGTGACCCCATGACTCTTACCTTCCCATCAGTTCAACTTTCACCAAGTGAAGGATTTCCTACTCATGACCTTTGGACCACTGACTGTGGATACTTCAGCTAGTGGCAACACAGAGAACTCTTCGGTGTTAGGCAGCTTTCAGTCACTATTACAAACAACAGAGATGACTGTCTCATGAAGAGAAAGGTTTTCTTTCACAGCTTTGCAGGTTTGAGCCTACAGTCTCTTGGCCCTCCTGTCTCTGAGGCTGTGGTGGGGCACACATCATGGGGGGCAGCTTGTGGGATGTAGGGGAGCAGCCTTTAGCATGTGGGCTGTGGAGGCCATTAAATGTCCCAAATATCACCTCCCCCTTCATCCCCTGGGTTGTGACCAGACCATTTCCAGCCATGTCTGCATGTTTGTGTAGACGTGAAGAGTGAAATCCTCTTCCTACTCTGTTCCTTCCTGAGTGCTTGTCCTTAGCTCTATACAGTATCTTTATTTTCTCTAATATCCTGTTTTAATGATTGTTTTGTTTTATTTTTTTTTTTTTTTC
>NDGM011228887.1:0-10353 GCA_002564305.1 Octomys mimax | reverse complement strand
TGTGTGTGTGTGTGTGTAACTGGGGATTGAACTCAGGCCCTTGTGCTTGCCAGGGAAGCACTTCTTCTTCTGAGCCATCTCCCCAGCCCTTTCCTTTGACTTTTAAAGTCTTTTATCTCTCCTGAAACAGTCCCACCAAATCTTTGAATACAATTTCTAGTTATTCTCCTACAAACTAAAAAATTAATTACTCAACAGATTTCTGTAAATTAGTTGCAAAAATAATCATTTTCTTTTGATTAAGCGAGAAAGTCAAGGGCATACTGCCATCCTCGAGGCATGGGTGATGTGCCAACGAGAGCACAGTGAGAGGGAGGCGCGCAGGCCGGGGGCGGGGGGCTTACTCCACACAGTGAGCGCTGCAGATGCGTTCAGGGAACCCTCCGTGTTGAGCGCATAGCACGTGTAGTTGCCGGCATCCTGGATGAACACGGGGGTTATTTGCAGACCCCCCGATTCTAGCAGCATGAACCTAGGAATCCGGACAGAGCCACTGGCCAAAATGTGGTTTCCTGAAGACCAGTAGAGAAAAGAGGAATATTAGTCATAACCCTTGAAAGAAAAGAAAGAATTAGGGCAATGATTAAGAACATAGCTTAAGGAAATAATTAAAGTGAAAATTTTAAGTACAAAAATAACCAAAGTACTTTTCTTAGCATTCTTAGCATTAAAACATCCTAATTGTCCAATAATGAGAGACTTGGTTAAACAAATATGATCTTTGTACAAGATCATTATCTTTGGGTGACTGGTTTTTATGTTTCTGTGTATTTATATGCATTTAAAATTTTTCTATATAAAGATAAGATTATGTCATAGATTACAAAAGAAAATAGGAAACATATAAGATACAAGAAGCAAACAGGGCGTGGTAGTGCACACCTGTAACTCCAGCTCTCTGGGGGCCTGAGGGAGGAGGATCTCAAGCTCACGCCCAGCCTTGGTAAGTTAGTGAAATCTTGTCTTAAAATAAAAATTAAAAAAGGACCAGACATAGCTTAGTGTGACAGTGTGAAGACCCTGGGTCCAACCCCTTGTACCACCAACTCCCACATACACACCAAAGACAAAATCATACACACACAAATCTTTCCCAGCTAGATCTGAAAATAGCAGAACTATACCCTGAGGTGGAAAAACCACCATGCAGATTTCTGGCAGTGTGGACCAGATGCGACCTCGGAAGTTTCCCCCAAATCAACCCTTCAAGCCTGATTCATCAAGCTACATGAATTAATGCAATTCAGCACAGCCTTGCCCCAGACAGGCTTTGCCATGCGCCTGACTTATGAAGGGGTCCATGGGGTCCACAAAGCCAGCCTGTGATATGACACTACCCCTCACAGGAACTGGAAACATAGTTCAAACTAAGCCTACAGGGTTGAAGTAGAGAGGGTGTAAAATGATGCCAACAGAGAAGAGAAAGAAAAAAGACACACTTTCTAATTTAGTTCAGATCCAATATTTAATATTTTAAGGGTCCACAGGGAGTTGAATCCACTTTAGGAAGGCTTAAAGGAGAGTGACATTTGCACAATTCTTATTTCTTGTAATGTCTGCTTCTCTTCTGGAAGGCTAGGGTCTTGTTTGTCCTATTCATCCTTAGCCCTGGTATCTAGCCGGAGCACTCAGTGAATGGTAAATGGTTATTTAATCTTTACTGAATGGATGACTGGATGGGTGAGTGTGAAAATAACTGAACACAATAGTGGCCTGATGATTTCTTTTATACTTGGGTCATGCATATCTGGAAAGTGGAAGCCACCTGCCTCTCTTCCATGTGATGGCAGGCTTGGGAGCCCCAGACACCTCACACCGTAGGACAGCTGTCATCCCATCGGTCACTGTGGTGTCGGATGGATGTTGGGTAAACGTTGGGGCAACATCTGTGGAGAGAAATTAAGGTAGTGAGAGCTCAGTGCATGGTCCCTAAATGGGCAGGATCCAAGAAAAAGCCTGGTGGACAGACCCAGACTGACTTTGCAGAATCAATTGCACAGATAACAGTGATAAAAAGGAAAACCTCTCAGGAGTAACTATAACCTCCCCATTATTTGTCTCCCAGGAGTTACCTAGCTTTGCTTACAGCCTGAGGAGGAATGAGATACACAGCTGTCAAGTTCAGGGCCCAAGAGGAACAGTTTTCGTGAATGCTACAGAGAGGGGAGGCATTTATTCAGAGAAACCAAGCAAATTACCTCTGTTTTCTAACTAAAAGGAAAAGCTATTTTTTTGAATATGAAGTACCCACCACAAGATGACACATTCATGTTTTCTAGGACCTGTTGTGGCAGTTGAAATACCCAGTTTACAGGGACATGCCCACCTCCGCTGGTGTCAGGGTGCTTCTAATTCATGGGGAAGCAGGGACCACCGGCCCCAGCTCAGGGACAGATGTGGGCAGACTGGCTTGGGTGAGGGTATTCCTGACTGTCCTCTAGCAACAACCATGCTGGCAACCCAGTGTAGCAGGGACTGCCTCTGCTTAGGTCATGCATCACAGTCCCTGGGGGGGAAGTAGGCAGGACCCGAAGACCAAGGTGCAGCGGCCACCTTTTTTTCCATGATCAGGATCCTGGCAGCCCACAGGTAGTCCTGGTGCTCCTCCACCCCCACCCCAAGCTGGTTATTTCTTCCACAGCTATGAACCCTTGAGTCCTGGGTCTCATCTGGATGATAACAGGGGCTCCTTGCTGGTCTTGGTGCCTCTAATCCTGCCTCACAGGCATCCTGGCCTGCATGGGCAAGCACCTATGGATACCCCAGGGACTTCACCTGCACTGAGAGCAGTGCCTCAGTTGTCACCAGCCCTCTAGCCTGTGTATTCTTTACCTGTTTCCTACTCCATCCTAGCCACCTGCCACCTCTTACCAAACACAGGTGAAGGCTCACAATGAGGGTTGTTCATCGCCTCAAGGGCCCCTACAATCCCCACTCACTCTGAGAGAGGCATGTCTCCAAGAGTCCTGGGTGGCTCCTTCTTACTTCGGGTCTTATCTCAACATCACCTTGGAGGCCCTCCTGTCCATCACTCTGTGGCACATCTGTCTTCTCCATAGCACCCACTCTAAGCCAGCTTCTTTTCTCCTTTCTGTCTTTCTCTTCCCCAATCACCCTCTGTCCTGGAGCACAGGAGCTCCTCATAAAGCCTAACCAAAAGCTACCCTAAAGCCTAACCAGTTGCTCAGTAACTGTTGGCTGCACCAATGATTCAATATTGATTTTATTTTATGTTTTACATTTTCCTTTTATTAAGGATAATTTAATTTGGTAAAAAAACTTTCCTTTGCAAAAAAAACACTCTATACTTTAGGAAACAGATAATAAAGCATTATAATCATGGTGACCAGTTTAAATAAACACTTGCATTTATATTTCCAGTATGACACTCAGAACCCTGTAAACACTTCCAGATGTACAGATAGGACATAAGACTGAGAGAAACTAGGTGAGCACTGGGGACCGCTTTGTCCTCCAGTTCTAAGGCCTCTGACTGTGTGGGTTTGCAAACTTTAACCCATGGGCCAAATATAGGCCGTCACCTATTTTCCTGCCTGAAGTTTTATTAGAACACAGATACTCCCATTTGCTCCTGCCTTTACACTACCATAGTGAAGCTGAATTACTGTGAGAGACCTTATGCCTCAAAATTCAAATATTTATAGTCAGACTCTAAAAGAATATCTGGCCAAATCTTTCCCTCAATATCCTGACCAGTTGCATGGCAGGCTTTAAATCATTCTAGTTCTAGTGGACCTAACTCAATTTCTGCCTTAAGCATCTGATATTATTTCTACCATATTTCTATTTATTTATTTATCTTTGTTTTTATTTTTTTGGTGGTACCAGGGATCGAACTCAGGACCTTGTACTTGCCAGGCAAGCACTTACTCCACTGAGCTATCTCTCTGGCCCTATTTCTACAACTCGAAGCAATATTAATTTTCTATGGTCCAAATGTGAGCAGAAATTTCATCCCTGGGCCAAGGTCAGAGAAGTAACCTTAGGTTTACTGCATAGATGTGTGGATTCTTAGAAGCTGTCCCAGTCTCTTCATGCACCATGACGGATAGAGCTACTGGCCACGTGCACACTGCTATCGATTGGCCTTCTCAATGGCTCTCACTCCCTGGGACATTAGCACTTTGCTTCCAAAAGGGCAAACATGAAAGGTGTAATTCCATAATTACTAAATTCTACTTCATTTTAGAAGAACAATATTACGACTGTGGGAGATTAAAAAGAAAACCCACAGATATAGTGAAAACCTTTACCTTTATTTTATTTTTCAAAGATAGAGTACCAAGGTATTTCTGTTAATGGGATAATAAAAGAAACTCACAAAAGAACTATAATTGTTCAATAAAACTAAAATAGAGAATGGATATAAAAAATGGGGAAAAGATCAAAGGAAAATGATTAGCACTGAGCTCTTCACTCTGTACTGCTTCTGACTCTCTGTCCAGAAAAATTGGGGACCATTTTCTGCTCTCTTTCAGAAAGAGAAAGGCACAAGTACTGGAGGGTGGGGAACCACAGGCAGGAGAATCTGGGCACTGGGAGAGACCAGCATGTCCTCTATGCTTTTGGGCTTCAGCAAGGTTTCCTAGGGGCCCAAAGTGGACTGAGGTGAGCCTGTGGTATGGCCCTCCCCTGCAGGTCACCTCTGGCCGTTCTACCCCATCCACTCATGTCAGGTGCTAGGGGATGCTACTGTCCTGTATCATGCAGGGCATAATGTGGGGAGGTCTGGCCAAAAGGCCCATCCAGGTAGTCTGGTTTTGTAGATGGGTGGTACTCACTGGTTACATCCAGGTAGGTATGAGTCTGGATCTCTCCTCCTTCATTACTGGCAAAGCACTGGAAAATTCCAGAGTCTTCTGGACGCAGCTTCTGGATGCGCAGGCCTCCACTGGGCATTACTTGATACCTAGGGTTCTGGAGCTTGTTGATTGAGACAGCATCCTTGTACCACTGGAGGTTGGGGAGAGGGACCCCTGGGTAGGAATGGAAGTAAAGGAGCATTTAAAGGAATTAAATTCCAACAGTCCCCTACTTGAGGGCTGAGGCAAAACTGGCTGAAAGGCTAAGCTGGCAACATTTTCATAGGCATTTTGTCATCTATTTGCCCTTTCAACTACCTATAAGGAGTTATTTTCCTCATCTTTTGTGAAGAGACTGACACTGGGAGGCATCAGGAAGAGTGAACTAGGCATGGTGGTATATGTCTGCAATCCTAGAAGACTGAGAAGCCGAGTCAGGATTATAAATTTGAGCCCAGCCTGGGCAACTTAGGGAGACCCTGATCAAAATATTGCTAGAGATGTAGCTCAGTATGAAGACACAAAGAGAGAAGGAGAGGAAGAGGGAAATGATACGGAGAATAAAAAAGAGAGAGGAGAAAACAGAAACAGAGGAAGAGTGGGTGCCATCTCTGCATGCCCAGGCCATGGATCCTTCTAGGTTTTGTTCCAAAACAACATAGGTTTGTGCTGTTGTTTGGAAAGACTGAACTGTGATTGGCCCAAGGTGAAGATGGAAATGAAGGCTTGACCCTGCTCCTGTAGGGCCACTGTGCAAGGAGCAGGACAAAGATCACTGCCTAGGTCTGTCCCTTTTTGGCTGTACCCTCTCGGGCAGAGTATTTCACCTGTTTTTTCTCTGCTCCCTCATATACACAGAAGGAAATGATTGGTGTGACTTCAAAGGCTTATCTATAAAGTTCTTGCCTGCCATACAGTGAGTGCTCGATGGATAGAATTCATTGATATAAACAACTACAAAGTGGGAGCCATCCCTTAAATACTCTCTGCTATGGTTCAGATAAAAATGTCCTCCCCCCAAGTCTTCTGTTTGGAAGATTACTGGATCATCGGGGTTCTATACTCTTTAATGGATTAATCCACTGATAAGTACATGACTAAGTGTGCTATTAGGAGCTGGGGCCAGTTGGAGAAGGTAGAAAAACACCTTTGGAGGGTATATATTTCTCTCTGGCTCTTTCCTTTCTTTCCTCTTCCTGGCTGCTATGAGTTGAGCAGCCTTCCTCTGACACATGCATCTGCCATGCAGCTTTTGCCTAGGAGCCAGCTGATTGTGGACTGAACACTTCGAAAACATGAGCCAAATAAATCTCTCATCTTTTAAGTTTCAGACGTCAAATATTTTGTCCCAGCAATAAAAAAGTGATTAGTATGCCCTCTGCCCAAGGGGCTGACATGTCATCAGATTGGGTGACAGGTACATGAGATGTGTCAGGTTAAGGGGGCAGATCTAGGAGAGGTGTGATATTGTACATATCATAATATGATCATAACAGGATCAACATGAGACAGGCAGATGGCAAAGGGGGGCTGCGACATGGCTCTGTTCTTATACTCCAGGAGCCTAGTGATCCAGGAACATGGTAAAGAGTTAGATGAGGAGGATGGGAGGGCCAAAAAGGCTCATCACACAGCACTACTGCTTGCTCGTTCTTCATTGCAGTAGTGTTACAGAGAGAAATGAGGAATTTGAGAAATGCTTAGCCAGCTCAGAAGGAGGGTGGAGTGGGGTCGGGAAGGGTGTAGGGCAGAACCTGTGTTGTAAATAAAAGAGTCTGTCCCTATCCTAATGTGGCTTGTTCTATGTGCCACTGAGGTCAGGATATGTAACCCATGAGCTGATGAGTGAGTGTTGCCATGTTGCTGCATGGAGTGACCTTAGGCTTGAGGCACTAAGCTCTTCTGGTGCCTTCTCCATATGGCTGGACAATTGGCAATGACAGGATTCTTTTCTGGGACTTTCCCTGATCATTCTTTGAGTCCAGGAGTCATCTTTACCCAAGGAGGGTAAACTGGGTAGGCTATAAAGGTACCTACAGAGCCAGACCAACCCATGCAAGACAATGCACTCCAGAAAAACAGCAGGCACAGGCAAATGAAGAAATACTTAGACTTGTTCAGATCTTATATAGTTCTATTCCTCAGTTTCCATAAATACAAAATGGATTGCAATAAAAAGCACATCTTTCTATGATTCAGTGGCATGCATACCCAAATTCTTTGATTCAAGAGGCTACGTAGGCAGAGGCAATACGTCCACTTTAATAAATAAAGTTAATATCATGGATATTTCAAGATAATGTGTTCTCAGATTCTGTTCTTTGCCTTAATTATGTTTCCTGTCACCTTTCATTATAACAGGAAATTTTAAAAAATCCATTTCAAGGTAAAAGCATAACCAATTCATGTAAAATCTCATAATGGCAAGTACATGATGTAGCTTTCATAAAGAATCCCCTCTTCACATGCTGCTAGAGTTTCATTGTCAAAATTAACAGAGAGTAGTAAATTATATGATGGCAGAGCAATGTTGAAAGACCTGCTTGATATATATTTATAAATCTATGCTTAACAAGCAGTTTACCCTGTAGAAATCATGCAAAAAAGCACATTCTCTTGTCAAAGGGAGAGTTTAAGGTTGTCATTTATTGAAAAATAATTGTTAGTATAGGGGGAAATAGAAGTATTTTACTTGGGGGCAATTTAATGCTATAAACAGAAATCGTATCTCCACAGTAGTGTATACTCTCATTTTTGAAATACAAGCATTCTAAATATTTTATAGCTTCACATTTACAGAACTGTCCTTAAGAAACTGATGTTTACATAAGAACAATGCAACCACAGGAAAGTATATTCACTTGAAATTCAGAATTCTCTCTTCTTGCCTTTTTCTTGCCCTCCCCTGCAGCTATGTCAATAAAGCCAAAACACAGAACAGGAACAGAACAGATTGTAGAAGGTGGCCATCGTGAGGTGACCAGCAGCTGGGACTGGATTGATGAAGGAAACGGGTCCTTGGGCAGGAGCAGTGCTGCACAAACCACAGATGTGTCTGCCACCAACGCTGCTCAAAGCAACACAGCACACAACTTTAGAAGTAAAGAATGGCATGCACATGGCTGTACCCAGGGCGTAGTGTCTGCTCTGAGCCACAGGCCTCAGCCCCCTAGAAGCCAGGTGTCCTGGAGGAGTGGTTAAATCAGGGCTTGGATCTGTTCTCCACTACCATGTGACCCAGCATTTAATGAGCAACTTCTATGTGCTGGCATTGGATGATGATTTTACAAGCAGTATCTCCTTCTATTTTCATGGCTCTGAGCACACTGCTTAACCTTGCTGTCTTGGGTTTCCCACATGTACAATGAGATGGTATCTTCCTTAGGGAATGGTTTCAAAAGTTTACACAATAGGTAGAACCCTCATCCTTTCAGTTCTTGGGGAAGGGCAGAAGAAGAAACTCTCTAGGCACCACATCTACACAATCAGGAAATGATCGTTTTAATCTCAGCAGGTGCCAGAATCCAAATACAGGTTTTGTCAAAGAACACATCTTGAAGAGATCCTCTCCCCAAGGAGTATGGAAAGCCCTGTGCTGCCTGACCGGGGTGGGAGTTAGCAGCCAAGGGTAGGGAAGAAGAGAGAATTACCTGAAGAATCAAGTCAATACAAAGCTGAGAAGGCAGAACGATAGGAAATTTTTTTATTTAATGAAAGTATAAAACAATCTCCTCTGTGTATTGGTCCTGACTGCCTAACCATCCTGTGGGGATGAATCTAGAGGTCACACCCTATGGAACCTGAGCACCTGAGGGGGAGTCCTGGGCCCTTCTATGGCCTCTCTGTTTGGGATAGAGGGGGTGGGAGAAGGTCAATAGCAGTGCTCCCTGTCATAGGTAAGAAAGCAAGAGCTAGGCCAGGTGGAGGGCTTCCCCAAGGTCGGGGCCTGGCTATTGGATTCTTCCACATTCCACAGTGGGCTCCCAACCTGTGCTCACACTGTCTCCCTGAAAGGATGACACTGTCATTGTCTTCCCTCCACACCAGGCTCGGGTCAGCTGCTGCCAGCACTTACCCATAGCTCGGCATACAATATCCACAGTTTCTTCCACTTCAGCTAAAATCCGACTCTCAGGCTCAGCAGTAAAATATGGTGGCTCTTTAAAAAAGAAACAAACAAGCAAACAATAGCCTCTAAGTAAAAGAAGGATATGTCAAAGTTCACAATATAGCCCAACATAGTTTGAGCTCCGCTTAAAAGCTATTTCTAAAAACTTCATCATTAGTGACTGTCACACACACCAACTCAGAATTCAGTCAGCAGTGGCAAAAGGCAATTTATATTCGAAGGTTTCAGAAAGCAAATTACTACGCAGGATGATGGCTACTTCTCTGTTTATGGGCTTGAATCATGGAATATCTTAATTCACATTTTAGAAGGACCATCCCAAGAGGTTCATAAAGGTTTATATTTACAGCACAGTATTTTATAGGCTAGTTTGCTTCAGTATCTAAACTCAACACCGACCTATGAAGCATGTCAAATAAAGTGCCATAGCAATGCACTAAGCCAGTGCCTGGGAGGAGTGAAGCCTATTAACATATTTTTAAAAGTCTTAGCAGTTTTTCTCCAAAATATAGATTCAATACTTCAATGGAATGCAAAATAATAGCAAAGAGCCAAAAAAGAAAAGGAAGGGGCCTCTCATCCATCTCCGGGAGCAAAGGAAACTTCCAGCTACTTGTATATCTCTAGACTCTCCACTAGCCTGTGCAACAAAAAATAGTCGTTGTATTAAACAATGAATTTCCTTGGAGAGTAAATGGCAATATTTTTCTCAGTTTATTCAGCAGAAATTCAACAGAGGCATGATTGAGTTCAAGAGTATTAAGGTGGTAGTGATTTCATTACCATGATAACAAAAGGCCCTTGTATTCACTTTCTGTGTGATAATTAATTTCTGGGGACTGTCTTCCAGAGTGGCTCATTTTCATTGTAATTGTGTTGAATGTGGATAATATAGCTTGGCATGCCTCTGGTATTGACTGTATCTTTAAAAAGGGTAGAACCCAGATGAGGAAACAGAAATGAAAATGTAACGTTTCAAAGAAATGATTAAGGAGAAAGGGTGAAGATTTTTGAATGGAGGTAAAGTTAGGTATCAATTCTGCAATTACCTGGACCACTCGAGCAGAAACAGCCTGCCTGAACTGCCCACTCTGGCTGTGGATACGACTGCAAATGCACTAGGTGGAAGCAGAATCCTGTGCTTAGATGTTGTGTGTACAGACCAGGTCTGGAGAAACACTGCAAAGATTTAATGCCCCCCTTTTCAAAGCTGGTCTTTGTACACACAGATACTCCTATTGGGTCATTTCTCCTTAATCAATAGTAATGATGGCAGCATTATTTATGCCCTAACTATGCAGGGCCTTGTGTGCAGGTCATGCTCCATATTTATCAATGGATACTGCAGTCAATATCAACTGCCCTGATCTGATTAAAGGGCTGTGAGGAGGATGGGGGGGG
>NDGM011228882.1:3509-15825 GCA_002564305.1 Octomys mimax | reverse complement strand
GAAGGAAAAGGAGGAAGAACAGGTCATCAGCTCAGGCCTCAGGTGGCAGAAGGAGAGAATGTATTTGGTGTCCGTCATGTCTTTGCATCCTTCAGTGATACTTTTGTTATGTCACTGATCTTTCTGGTAGGGAAACCATCTGTTGCGTGACTGGTAGGACGAAGGTGAAGGCTGATCGAGATGAATTCTCCCCACATGCTGCCGTGTTGGCTGCCCTGGATGTGGCCCAGAGGTGCAAGGGGTTGGGCATCAGCATCCTGCGTATCCAACTCTGGGCAACAGGAGGAAACAGGACTAAGACCCCTGGTCCTGGCACACAGTCAGCCCTCAGAGCACTCGCTCGCTCTGGAATGAAGATCAGGAGGATTGAGAATGTCACTACCATTACCCGTGGTCACTGTCTGTGAACAAGGCTCACATTGCTTTCTGTTAATAAATTACCTTCATGTAAAAAAAGAAAAAGAGGTATTTGTGAACAGTTAAAATTCTTGCTTTCACGGTAGTGTTTTCATGATAGAAGAGGCAGTCAAAAAACAACAAAAAGAAATCGCACTATTTCAAGTAGAACTGCTGAGTAAATAACAGAAAGAGGCAATATGAATTGGAATTATTGGAAGAGCTCCTCCATGTTCATATGGTTAATAATAGACTCTGGAGCAGAGGACAATTGAACTGAGAAGTCCATAAGCTGAGGCCGTACCCTTCTGGACCTAAGTCAATAAGTGTCCAGGGGCAGGATGGCATGATTGAGAGAGAGAGAGAGAGAGAGAGGAAAATAAAAAAGGCAACATGGGGACCAAAGGTATGTGTGCGTGTGTGCGTGTGCAAAACAGTGGGAGGGAGATAGTACAGAATAAAGCCTGTCCAAGGACTCGCTCTCGCTCTCGCTACAATGAGGTAAAACAACAGCCCAGGAACAGACCTGAGAGTGCTTAAGCTCATGGGGAAGCAGGAGTCAGACTAGAAGGCAAAAATAACATCCTCGTCTATCTGTTTCTTCCATCAAAAATGAAAGGCATTTCTTCATAGTTAAGCAAAATGCCTTGAGCAAAACTGTATCAATATGCACCCTACAACTTGCTTTCAAGCAGATCAAAGGCCGTAGGAAGCTAAGATCCCCACTTATGCTATTTCTCATCAATAGCCTCCAGTGTTTGTCTTCTCTGAGGCTCGAGTCTTTGCTGTGTCTTTAACATTCTTTCACAGAACAACAATATCGCGAGTCCTTTCTAATTTTACATCTGATAATAGGAATAGCTACTCTGAAGACGACAATATGCAATATAACAATCATTGTTGAATTCCTGTCATCTTATTTTTGAAATTCTATATTGTGTCTAAAGTTTTCATTAGTTTTTATTCTCTTTCAAATAAAAAAAAAATCCAAAGTTGATACAATTTTTTAAAAAGAAAAATATACTGTGGACCCCTTGTTCTTCATTTCATTTGGACCACGTGATTTGCTTGGCCAGTGGCAGAAGTTCTAAGTCTAGGCATTGTCTGTTTCCGCTTTAGACACATATCTGTCATCGTCACGACAGGACATACTTGAGTTCTACCTGGGATTAAGAAGAAAGCCGAGATCTGGGAGGATTGCAGCTCCTTGCCTCCTGGTCTCTCAGCTAATCCCATGAAGCCCCACTCTGAATTTCAGGTAACAAAGCCAGTCCACCATCAATCAGATTAATTTATATCAGCCTCATCAACTCAGTAATTTAGGATTGATCTTCAAGCCACTGATTTTGGGTGAGGTTTGGAATCTAACAGGTAACTGACTTATTTTATTATTATTATTATTATTATTATTGTTATACTTTTTTTAGCGGAACCAGGGATTGAACTCAGGCCCTTGAGCTTGCCAGGGAAGCGCTTATTCCATTGAGCAATCTCCCCAGCCCCACCAATTTGTTTTTTAAGGGTTAATCACGCTATGGGAAAATGGGACATTGAAGAATTAGAGGGTGAGGCAGGGCAGGGCACAGAGGAAAGCAGGCACGCATCTCCCACATCTAAATACTCCCCAGTATCTCCAGAGGATATTTTCAGATTTGACTTAGAAAGGAACAGCTTTTTAGGCATGATTCCTCCGTATCCCCAGCATGAAACATTCTCTGGAGTCAGGGTTGTATAAGGCTGAAGTTCAACCTTACCTCACTAGCGCCGGCAGCCGCTGCATCTCCGGAACCTACAGGAAGTACGACTGACTGCTAAAACTGCTGCCTTTGAAAGCTACTACTTTTTCTGCAATTGAGATCAGGCCCTCTCTGGGCTGACCTTCCCCACAAAGGAGTGTGAAGGGACCAAGAGAATTTACTGGGCTGATCTGTATGTCATAGTTAAGAAATTCTTTTCTCAGTGCTGGGGGCTCATGAACTCTGGATAATTTCCCCAAATTTCCCTAGGTGGAAGTTGATCTGGAGGGTGTTCCTGCCCAGTTTTCTTTCCTTAGCTTCTTCATTCTCTTGCAGAATGGCACTGTGATCTGCTCCACACTTACCCACCCAGGCTCAGCCTTCTTAGGTCCCTCCCTATCTTCTTCTATGTTTTGCATATTTAATCCCATGTAGGGAACTGCTTCTTGAGAACCAAGATACATTAGCCTGAGTCTCAGATTTTTTTCCTGTGTGAAATAGATACTATCCTATGGGACTGTCACACTGTTTAAATGAACCAATGAATTGAAGGCATAATTGTACAGTGACAGGCACATAGTAAACATTGAATTAATTAATTGGAATGTTTATTATTATTGCTGCTATTATTAGCTCTTAAGGGATTTGTTCTTAAATCAAGAACATGCAACACGTGAGGAGATTCTGGGCTAAGGATACTGGATTGCTGGGGAGGTACAGGAGTAAAATAAAAGTAAAAATCAAAACAAACCATATAAATCAGGGAGAAAACATAGTAGTAAAAATATCACAAAGACTTCAGGGTGTTTTATCTATTTGCCCTTTGAAGAGAAAGACACTATTGATGAAGAGTTCAGCAACTTGGCCTTGATGTCTCAGGAAATTCAATCATGAATTTAAATTTAAATTAAATTATCTTTTTGTAGTGGAAACATTTAAGAGGATTCAGGTTAAGCTGGACCATCTTTTCCAAATATAAATACAAAGGTCGGGAAAGAGGACTCCCGTGAGGTGAAATATATTTTTAGTAGCTGAAAATTATTCCAGTAATTGCATATATTCCACATTTTGTACACAGAGGTAATTAATGGTCTTAATTTGACAGTTATAATTTGAGGCTTGTGCTTCACTCAGGGTTTTTTTATCTGAAATTGAAAATAGGGGAAAACTGAAGAAGTGAGTTGCTTTAAAAGAAAAGAGAAAGGGAACAAAAGTGAAGTTTAATAAAGAAGAAGAGAATTCAAGATTGTTTCTTTCTAACTGCGAACATGATTAAAATTTTGAAGCATGAGGATGAATTTCCAAGGGAATTTAACTTTTTTTGTAGAGTTTGCATAGCCTTTAAATTTTTAATTTTTTTATTTCATTATACTTGAACAGTTCAGAAATAAGGTATTTAGTTGAAATCATCTTTATTTAGATCTACTTTGAAGGAGGGTGACTAAAATACACATTCAATGTCATTTTCAACTTTAGGAATATTTATAACACTATTTTGGAATACTTAATCTAACAGTAAATTCTGTCCTTTAGCAAAATTCTGCTTGAATTTCTTATTCCAGACAGAGCTAATCAGGTTAGCTTCTAATTATGTAATTAGAAATCAAATTAGCTATGGTTGAGAACAGTTGTACAGAAAACTACTGTATTTGAATGTGACAACTTTCTTTTTCCTAGTGGCTCATTAGTAGAAGTGGAAACATAGTTCCAGAATATGGAAAGGACCTTGAAATAGTGCTCTTGCTTTTAGAAGAGTTTTAGACTGCCAATGAAAACCTCTTACAGTTTATGAGGGGTCTGTTGTTTCCTTAGTGGGGTGGGGCTTCCTCATCAACTTCCCCCGACAATGGGTATGTCAATTTTCCTCTCCTGTCTTTATGGCCCTCCTGATATAAGTGCAATGCAGGCCTGAGCGTGGTAACAGTTCATTATTTAGAAATTGTACAGCTGGGCCAGCCAAGTAGCTCAGCGGATTACAGCACCTGCAAGAAGGTGCAGGAGCCAGGGGTTCGATCCCCGGGGCCTGCCGTGTCCCCCACCTCCCAGGCACACCGAGAAGGCAATTGAGACTGGACATGGTGGCTCACTCCTGTAATCCCAGCTCTTGGGAGGCTATAAACAGGATAATCACTATGAGTCTGATCTAGTAGTGAGACCCTGAACACCCTATAGACCGTTCCCTAAAATAAAAAAAAAAGAAATTGTATAGCTTAAGAAAGGCCACTTACTGCAACTTATTTTCTCTTCATACCCTGATAAAATACTAAACTCCCAGTATTTGTTCAACTGCATTCAGTGTTGAATTGAATAATAGCAACAGTAAACCATTGACATTTGTCACACACTCAATTTTGTAAAATAGGGGCAGTGTGGCATCAAAGAAATATTTTGAGTATTAATACTAAGTAACAGGGACAGCCACTCAGTGGGCAATTCTGTATGCAGCTGGTACTATGTTAGCAAAATGCTTATGCAACCTTCATTTAAAATATAACCTTAGTGACCCAGTGGGACTAGTCCCCCACAAAGAATACTCATCTGGGCTCACTTTCAATCTTTTCTTTCCCACCTACTTTCCATGCTACAACTACAAATATTGTTTCTGAAATGTAAATTTTATCATGACAAGCCCGTGATTGCAAGCTCCACTAGCTTCTTAGGCTCTTTTTAAGGCTATGGCATTTAATCATTTCAATTAACCCGATTCTAATTATATAAATAAAATATACACCCACCAAAACATGTACCTAATTATTTACTTCTACCTGTGGACAACAAGGTTGTTGTATATATTACAGCAACAACAATCTACAAGGAAACTTTAAAAAGTTACAATGGAGATGAAATAAACACTTCCTGAAAAGGTTTTACTAATCATAGTAGTTCTGTCTTATTATGGAGACAAGAGCTACACTAAGGTAAGGTTCATGTTAACAGTTGTGCCATCAGATAGTCCTCTTGACTTTTTTTTATATGCAATGATGATTTCTTTAATCATGACTTGTTTCACCAGATCCGTTTCTAATATCTGGTGTGAGGTATTGAACCCCGGATCTCACCCAAGCTAGTCAAGCACCTTACCACTGAGCTACATTCCCAGCCCACCACACCTGCTTGTCCCATCCTCTTTGTGCATCACATTGTGACAAGTAACTGGCTATAAACCTGAGAGGTCTAACTCTTCTCATGGAGCTTACTTGTTGTTACATGGAGTTTGTTATTTTTAATTCCACTATTGGTATTAGTTTCCTGCTGCTATAGTAAAAACATGACATGCTGTTTTAGTGGTTTACAAAGTCACAGTTTTACAGGCTAGAGATCCAAACTCAGCGACTGGGCTGAAGTCACAGTATTGTCAGAGCTGCTCTCATCCTCGAAGGCTTTAAGGAAAATCTTTTCTTTGCGTTCTCTAGCTTCAGGTGGCTGCCAGCATCCCTTGGTTAGGACTAAATCGCTACCTAGTGTCATTGTGCAGCTCAGCTGTCTCCTCTGCTGTATGATCCAGGCTCCTCTTTCTCCCTCTATAGTGACTCACTAAGAGCATCGAGATAAATTCTCTGTTACAGCGTCCTTGATTTAATCACAGCTGCAAGTTTTGTCATGTAACACAGCCTTCATAGGCTGTGGGGATAAACACAGAGATGTCTTCGGGGAGTCTTTATTCAGTGTAGATGAATGTTTTGGTAGGGATGTTTAATAAGGCTGTAATAGGCAAATCTTTAAAATGATTCCTAAGATTTCTCCCCATGGTGTATATAACTTATGCATGAATCTGGCCTTGAGTGTAGGTGAAACTGTCGTATGATGGATTTTGTACTTAAAAGTACGTTCTAAAGACAAAAGGATTTGAAAGTTGCAATTAAGGTCGCAAATAGGCTTGAGTCAATCAAAAGCAAGTTTTTCTGGGCAGACCCAATGTAAGCAAGCAGAAATTCTTAAAAAAGGAATGACTTGAAGTATTTGAGAGAATTTTTTTGATGGTCTTAGGGAAGATGGAAATTGCCATGAATTCTAGGAGTAAAACTAATTCTCCACCTGAATGACTTTCAAAAAAACACATTAGTTCTCAGACAAGAAGTACCAGCCACTCCTTTAGTTGAAGCCATGTGAGACCTGGAGAGTCCCCAGCTAACCTCTGTACAATTGCAAATCTACAAAAACTGTGGGAAATAAATAGGTGTTGTAGTAAACCACTTAGTCTACATGCCTTGGTTGTCAGCAACAAAACAGTACTAGGAGAGCAATACACACCCACCTAGCTTTTGTGAGAAGTGGCTTGGTTGAGCCCAGAAATAAAAATATATTCTAATGTGGATACAATGTCACTGAAACGAGTGTCTATGCTCTGAATGAGGAAGAATGAATGAAAGAGAGTACTACTTTTGATTTCTCAGCCTCCTGTCCCACTCAGGGTATTACCTGGCAGATTCAGTACTTTGCCTATTATACATGTATACTTAACCTAAGGGTAGAGTTTCTGATTCATCTTACAGTGTTTGAAACTGTTACCATGATACTTAACGGCTTCCACAACATGGTTTCCACCTAATTTTCACTTCCCCTCCCTCACTCCAGCTCCCATCCTTCTGATCCATCTGTAAAAACGGTGCTGGAACACACACCGGTCCCCAGAGGAACAGTCCTGTTTTATGCCTTACAAAACCTTCCATTTCAATTCCTTTCCCAGGAATTCTTTTACTGGAAAAAGTCCCTTTCAGTATTTGAGACACGATGTAAATTTGATCCCATTGAAATGCCTTCCTACAGAACTACTATCTCTTTTTGTAGCGCTGAAATTTGTATGGTTATTTCTCCGTCTATGAGTCCTTTTAAGTTCCTTTTTTACAGCACTCATAGAATAGTGCTGCAGATAGGTTTTATTGCGCTTGTTGCTAAATTCTGAAGGTTTTAAGATCAAAACTACATTCTTCCCTTGTGACCTCCCCTCCCAGAGGAGGGTATTGCTGATCAGTTTACCCAGGATTGTAGCCTCTTTTCTTCTGATAAAAGACTTTTGGTTTTTTTGAAGCTAGGCATTTTCTATATTTTTGTGTTGATTATCAATTGTTTGTTCCCTGAATAATAAGAGGCGTGATCATTCATCCTATGTGATGTCTGGGCCACAGTCTGAGAGGGCATGTGACATACTGCCTTTAGGGAAGAATTTTGATCTCTTTGTTTATGAGATTATAGAGTATGGAAGTCTAGGCTGGATTGAAACTACAGGGTAGGCGTTCTATCATTAAACTGCAAAGCCAGTAAATCAGAAAAAGCAGAGAGAGGAGAAATCCTAAAGGGCTTAATTCTTTGCATTTTGGTGTCACTGAGACTAGATTTATCCTTGTCCTTTCTGATATCCCGAGCATTTCTTGAAAATTTATAAAATCCTCTCTTCAGGTATCAAATACCTCACGAGTGCTCTGTGTCATATTTGCTGTCACAGAAGTTGTTCAATAAATCGGCCAAAGGCACCATAATATTTATCTGATGAAAAGAAGCTAAAATATATTCTAAAATATATACACCATCACAGGATTATTTTTAGAACTACTTTGTATTAAATGTACTCTTACATGTAACAAGCATTCCTAGTGGTCTAGTCTCTTTCTCACAGCATCATTACATACTTTCAGAGTAATTAAATGTCTGTGATGAACGGTACTTGTCATGGCTAGACTACGAATCATTTATTTTTAGGTTTTGACACCTTTGACTTTGATTTAGTCATTACCAAAATATTGATTTCTGTGATCTTTCCCTGCCATTTTAGAAAAATACTCAAAAATTTCTTCTTGAAAATCTCCATGCCATTGCTTTCTTTAAACTTTTGGTTGTGAAGAAGAAAAAATAAATAGGCTATGAACTCTGCTTATTTTTTATTTTCAAAAGCTTTCTAGTAAACAGTATTTGGGGAATAATTTTATAGAAATTTCCTTGGTTCCTTTAGGATAACTTAAACTTAATAAGAATTTTTTTAAACATCAGATGTTAGACTATTAGAAAATATTGGTGATTTCAGTTATTTACATGTCATTCTATAGAATTTCTAATAATAAACATTTGTGTTGTCATGATTTTTTAAAAAATTCCTCACAGTCCCGTGAAAACTAAAATAGGACCTTTTAACCGAAGGCTCAGAACCATTAAAGTTTCAGTGCTGTGCATAGCCAATTCTATATCACCCACACAAAAGAAAAACAGCAATATAAACCATCTTTTCCTATATACAGCTATTAAAAAAGCAATTTCCAAATCCATTCCTAAAATACTTCACTTTGGTTTGCTTTTTTTTTTTTTTTTTCTTTTTACTCTTCTATTCCAAAGTTATATTAAGTGCTCAATTTCAAGCTTTTAGAGTGTTTTCCATGAAGAGATTCTGGGTCAATAAAAGTTGAACTAAGCCTACAAGTAATCAAGAGGAAAACCAACATAATTTATTGCTGGGAAAAAAAAAAGCCTACATATCATTTTGGTGAGGCTGAGTGCTTATGCAGTTTTCTTTTTCTTCTTTTAGATTCTTAAAGTAAGAAAATGTAAACAATCTATTACATCTTTTTAAAATATAAAACTGGATCTTATGAGTTCACAGAAAATAAACCTGAGTGTATCATTTTTTTCCAGACTGGCCTGTTTAATTACTGATAAAATACTGCCGAAGTAAGCATGATAATATCTAAACGCTATAATTGCCTTCACATTTCGGCCACTCTTACTTGTAACAAAGTGCTTGAATACGTTGGGCACAGATGCCTCACGTCTGGGTGAATCTGTAGATTTTCAGACTAATGTGCCCTGTGCCTGCTAATGGAATTTTTTTAGCTGCCGGGCACAAATAATACTTTTGCAAATCAGTTATTTGTGGTAAACCAAAGGTGTGCTTATTCAAAAATGATTACACAGTCTTTCTTGGGGTCATTTAAAACCCGAGGTTATTCATACTAAGACATTTCAAATACCTGATTTTGTAATAAAACTGGTATTTAAAAGTAGTATGGATATGATATTCAGCAAGTGCCAGTGAGAAAACTTTTTTTTATTTTTCAGAAATAATTTCAGCTTTCTCTTATACCAGATAGTTTTACTAAAATGAATTACTTTATGCTATAAAAAGCAAAAATAATTATTACAACTCTAAGTCAGGTATAATTTCAAAGCTTGATAGTTGCAACTAACATATTCATCACTTAAATTGAAAATATCTTAAGCATTACAGATTTATCCAGTATTATGTTCCAACTGAAAGAATATCCTCTATGAATTAACATATATCGATATAATTAGTATTTAATACTTTATGCTTATATATATACATATATATATATAATCTTATATTATATATTGTCAAAAGACAAAAATTAATCTTCAAATTATAGAAAAATCCCTGACACACTTAAAGTCCTTTAGACCATGTCTACTTTAAAGGGATTCAAATTCATCACAGTATGCTTCTATTTCTATTTTTTTTTTTTTTTTTTGCTTCTATTTCTTATGCTCAAAAATAAACTGCTTCCACTTTTACGGAGAGGAAAGACCCTCCTGGGGTATGAAGTGTACCCTAATTTTTGTAGCAGCACTCTCTGGAAGCCACAACTTGACTAAAACTATGCGGAGCTAAAATGAGATCCAAGCCCTAGCATCGGCTCAACTTAGCCGTCAGGAGAGCGCCTCTCCTGACTGGGAATGTGGAGTTCTACTTTGAAATTCATGTCGTTTCTGCTTCTTTCATGTTTAGCCTGCACGCAGGTTCAAATAGTCTTCGTCCTTGCGTAGACTACAACATGAATCCCTCCACTCTTGTCATGCTTTTTCTTCTTCCTCACTCCAGTTCCTCTTCCATATTTCACCTGTGTTCTAGAGAGATGGTTTAACATTCCAGACATGGTGTTTAGGGATTCTGATTTCTAAAGACTGAAATCCAGTTACTTAGTATGACATGCAAAGTTCTCCACAAAATGATGTGTGTTTATCATTATGACCCTTACACACCTTGCCCTTTTGGTATGTGAAATCTATCTATCTATCTATCTATCTATCTATCTATCTATCAATCAATCATCTATCTATCTATCTATCTATCTATCTAGTCACTGCTGTTGTTTTCCATCAGTGCAGACTTTGATCTACATCTTTCTCATTCCTTATAAATTCTCCCTTCTTCTAAAATCTGACTTAAACATCACAGTCTGACTACAGCAGTTTTTAATCTCCCTGTCAACCCTGGTTCCTTTTCCATAATCCCACAGCACTTTAGTCTCAGGACCTGGATTACACATAAATCCATATTAGACCAATGAATCTCTCAGCCACAAATCATAAATTCCTTCAGAGGAGGGGTTGTTTGTTTCACTTCTACGCTTGTACTTTCTTTTGGTCATAGAATCTAACACTAAGATCTGTAAGTAGTAGAAACTCAATACATACCTGACTTTGTAGATTAGGATGCAGATATGGGATCTACACACATTGAGGCATAAGTATCTTACAAAATAGAAGGTTCTGAGACCTTTAGTCGTGCTCTCTGCTTTCTTTTCTTTCCCAGGAGTGAAAATAGATACCATTCGTTTTGTGATTTGGGTAAAAAGATGTTTTTGTCTTATCTCAAATTTCTGGTTTGTAAATGTACGTGTTACTTCACAAGGAAAGGAAACTAACCATACTGCACACATTCCCTCAATTCAGCAACTTTTGGGGTAGAAATACCACTGAAGGCTGAATACTTCGAGTGAAAGAAAACCCTGGCTAATCTCTCCTGAGTATAAACAAATGGATAAGTCAGAGAGAGCATCTTACTCTGTAAATTCTTTACCACACACGAAAAGTGGACCAGACCAGAAACTAAAGTCATCTCCAGAGAGGGCAGCGATCATAGAATGAATGCAAATTGTGTGAGAGTTCCAAAGAAAGCAGGAAGTTTACTCCTAAGATGTTACAATTAGTCTCCATGGTATTTTTTTTCCTAGGAAATTTAAACATGCCTCTATTGTTCAAGACTTCAATGGAACGAGATTGTTCTATATGCTGATCCATAAGATTAGCCTAAGTGAGTTAAAATTTAGCAGACAAAAATCTCTTCAATGAGTCAAATTCAGTTACGGATCATATTTCTTCCAGTTGTCAGCTTTGGAAAGACTTGAGTAGTTATCAACATTTTCAGTCCATTTTAATAGGCAAATTTTCCTAAATAAGGGATGTTTTGATTCTTTCTTTGGAAATATTCATAATTTAGAATATTGCTGAAACCTAGCTTATCATTACTATTTTTAAAAAGGAATTTAGATGTATGATGTGTATGTACCAACTCCACACAAGGAATGTAAACATTGTGTACTGTAAACATATACTAAAATAAAAATTCCTAGAAGAGGGGTTGTGGGGTCAATGGGCATTTGTAATCTTTCTAGAAATTACCAAATTCCTCTCCTCAGGAACTTGACTGTCTCACACTTCTAGCTGGAAAATGTGAGAGGCTGTTTCCCTCGCTGCATCAGAGAACGTAGTGCAGTGTTTGGAATTTTGCCCACGTATTTAGAATATTTTGCTTTTCTTCTTGTGTGAATCGTTCCACTTGCATGCTTTTCTGCAAGCAACTTCACAGGGCTAGTGATGTTTCACGAGGGTTTCCGCTGAAAATCCCCCGCTGCAGTCTCCCAGGCTGCACTTCTCTTTTGATTTCACTCTTGCAATTTTTAAAAAAATTTTATGTGATCAAATTCGTGTCTTCGAATGGAATTACTGATATTTTCTCCTAACACTCATGTTATTTATTGGCTTATTTAATATTCATTTAGGATCAATTCTGGTAGGGTGTGTGAAAAATTGTTCCAGTATTTATTTCTCTATACAACTAACCAGTGGCTCCTTACACAAGTCCAGTTTTCGTTTCCAGGTTGTGATGCAGTTTTTACGCCCTCCTAAACTTCTATAAGCTGTTTGCTATACTTTTGAATTTTCATTTATTTTTTCCTGTCTGTTGACTTGTGTGCCTACTCTAAAGGCTCTCTGATGTTCTAATATCTATTGAAGCTAATCTCCCTTTCCAATTTTTTTTTCATATTTCTATGGATTTTCTTATTTGTTCTTTTTAATAAAATATATAATTTTCTTTTTTTTCTCTTTAAAAAATTTTTTTTAACATTTATTTAGTGTGTGTGTGTGTGTGTGTGTGGCCAGCTCAGCCCACCAGG
>NDGM011228858.1:0-11335 GCA_002564305.1 Octomys mimax | reverse complement strand
AATTTGATTTGAAACTGTATCATTGCTATTTGTTTCTCAATAAAACTGATGGAAAAAAAAATACCAATAGAAAAAAATGAGCCTGACCTAAAATTGAGAAACACAAAACACAATAATCTGTTATTCTACTTGAAATAAGTTTGCAGAACAAAAAAGAAAACCCTTGGTGTTTTCAGGCTTTTATCAGTAGGTCATTCTGGGTAGTAGTTTTGATATAGTAATGGTGAAGCTGCTTTATGATGATTGTAGGACTGAAGACTGTGTATATGTATTATTTTAAGGACACTTTTCAGTTTTACCTTGAAGAAGAAAAAGGTTACCTAGAAGAAATGCAAAATGGAGGGGAATCTGTAGTACTGGATTTAAATTAGCAATACTGATATGAATTTGTAATCCTAGCCTTCAAATTCAATAGGGAATATATTGCATATGCAAAGATCTAGAGGCACTGATGTCTAAAGTGTTCCACTTCCCATTTAAAACTTCCTTGGAGAGCAAGGATTCTATTGCTGAACCATGGAAGATATAGTATATAGTGCTGTTCCAGAAAGGGAGGAAGAAAACAGATGGGATTATATTGAAATGAAACAAAACTAAGCTTGAAAGAAATGTTGACAGTTCATTCTATAACAGTGTAGAAGTAGTTTTGGGATCTGAAAAAAAAAAAGAAAAGAAAAGACTAAATGAAGAGAAAATTCAAACCACTGAAACTTCCTCTATTAAACTCTTTATTCTTTCTCTAAGTATTTAAATAAGATTTATTAGGAAAAGGCATTCAATATCTTACCCATTCCTTTGTGACTCTTGGAAACTAAATGTTCATTTAGCTTTGACAAAGACAGTAGTCAGTGTGGCATTATTAATAATTGAGATGATCCCTGACCTGGTTCTTTCTAAAGTTTAAGATGAAGCCCTTTTAGGATGGGTGGAGGAGGTACTGAGCTCATATCCCCAAGACTCATTCCTCCTAATACGGTTTCTTGTACTTATTCTGTTCTAAGAATAATGCAGTCTGTAGCATAGATGTTTATTAATTACCAGATTCTACTAGTAAAGTATACACATCCATAAACATTCATGTGATAAGACATGAAACCTACCATTCATTTATCTGTAATCTAGAAGAAAATACATTTTAAAAATTATATAAAAATTTGTGCATATATTTTGCACATTTCAATCATTCTTTCTACAATCAAATGTGAAGCCCAGATATTCTGTTGGGAATTGATTAAGATGGGAGGCATTCTTGATCATAAATAAATGATTGCAATCATTCACTGCTGGAAGATGCTTACAAAACAAACAAAGTCATTTGTAATTGAGTCTCACATATTGTCCTCCCCATTGACACCCAATAGGAAATCCCTCAAGAGTTACGAATTGACAGAAGAGGCCTTATAACAAAGGAAATGGAAGATGTAATTGTTTGTGCCATGTGCTGGAGTCTTTGGACTTCTTTGATCTGCTATACAGTCTTTCTATTTTACAATGGAGTTGCACAATGCACATTGAATGGTAACAGTTGATGAATTATCAGCATAGTTTTTGTGATAAGTTTGATTCAATAAATTATCTGATGCACAATAATCATGTGTTCAGATCTCAGCTGCTCCAAATGTTCAGATGTATTCAAATAAAGAACATGCTGTCCACAAGATGAAACAGCTATTCCCAAACCCTAGAGACCTTAGTAGTGATTTCCCATTGCTCCACATATCTCTGTGGGCCACAGACCTTTTCAGTATATTTAGGTGTGATGACTCATAAAGACCCAAGTGGTGGGGCAGCTTGCATTGCAGCCTGGACCTGCTTTAAACTCTTTCTATCCCTGGCTCCTCTTTAAGCTAGCAGCTTGCAGACAAATACTGGCAAGAACTGGAGGATCCTACAGAGCTACTGAGATGGCAGTGACAGTGTAGAGAGGCAACACAGCCAATGCTCAGTGGATTTAGGGCATTTGTGTGATATTCATGGAGCAATTTTTATTAATCAGCAAATAAGAGCAGATGCACAGCTACTTGGTTTTACAACAGAAAGTAACTTTTTTGGCATTTTAAAATTCCTCAACCAGCCTTTCAGGAACAATGTTTGATTAAAAATTACCCACATATTTGAAGAGCAACCATTACCTTCAAAACTTGATGATCCAAAATTGCAAAAAGAAAAAAGAAATAACACAAATTAAGGTGAATAAGGCCTTTTCAGTCAATACTTACACAGTCTTACAAACCTAGAAAAGGGCATAAATCTAAAGAAAAGGACTAGATTTTGCAGTTGATTCCTTGATGTTGAGGAGATGAAAACTGGAGTGCAAGGGACACCAAGGAGAGTGATATTAAATTCATGATATAATAATGATCAGTGAAAATAATGACATTGTTGAAGAAGTATCTCTGCTCCATTAGGGAGGAAGAAATGCAAGAATTCTCCAGTTACTAAGTGCATGTATTTCTAACATAGATTTTGAAAGTAAAAAAATAACCACAGTGTGACTTTGGTCCCAAACAACCAGGCAAGACAAAATATGGGCCAAAATTTCACCTATGCTCTGACATTTACATGGACCTAGTTTGACAGACAAATTATAAGTCTTTTGATTTTGAGAGTTTTGAGTATACATGAAAAATTGGCACCCGCTAATTCTAGAAGGCCAGGATCTGAATCTGTCTGCAACATAAAATTTCCAGACACCCAAGTTAACCTGGTATATTGCAACAAGCCATTTCTAAGATGGTTCACATTTATTTAAAGAATATTGTTGGCCTGGGAAGATACCTCAGCAGTCTAAGCACCTGCTTAAAACTGCAAGGAACCGGATCTATCCCCTGTACTGCATGTTCTGCTGGCTCTAGAACCCCAGGTGTGCTGGGCCAGTCACTGAAATTGGCCACATGGCACATGCCTGTAAACCCAGCATGGGGAAGAGGGGAATGATGGGGGAATGGGGTTGAGGGTGGGGGTAGAGTGGGGGAATGGAGGATGAAGGTGTGTGAGCCAAGAGGATCGCAATGAGCCTGAGCTGCACAGCAAAAAACAAAGTTATAAAGAACATTGTTCACTGACATAGCTTGAGACTCAAAAATTCTTAGTTTATTCTTGTTTATTATAATTGAGTTTTATTTATTTTATATTATATTTATATAATATAAATATTAAATATTAATATTTAAATATATTAAATTATTTATTAATATTTAAAAACATTAAATATTAATATTAAATATAATATTTAAATATAATTAAATCTTTAATCTGTAAAGGCCACATATTGTAAGGTTTTAACTGCATGGCATTGTGAAGTATATAAATCTATGGAGACAGAAAACGATCCCTGGTTGCCAGGCTATTTATGGAGGGAGTGATGAGTAGGTAAAGCACAAGGAATTTTAGGGCAATGGAACTGCTCTATGAGAAAAATAATGGATAAAGTTACTGTAAATTTGTCCAGACCTGCTGAGTGTTGAACACGCTAATGTAAAGCATAATGCAAACTGTGGACTTCATGTGATAATAATGCATCAGTGCAGGCAGATGTGAGTTGGAAGACAAAAGTGTGTACAGGGAAAGGAGTAAATGAGCAGTGTCTATACTCCCATCTTGCTATGAAGCTATAACTGATTTAAACAAGTAAAGCTGAGTAGCATTTAAAACTGAATTATAGGGCTGGCGAGATAGATAGATAGATGTTAGATAGATAGACAGACAGACAGACAGACATAAAGACAGACATAAAGACAGACAGAGAGATTTTTTTTTTTTTTTTTTTTTGGTGTTCCAGATCAGCCTGTCCTGGGGCAGGGCTGGCGCTGCACATTGTGCGGAGATCAAACCGCGGTCCCTGAGGTTGCCCAACCTTGCCTAACCAGGTGCTTTAGACAGCTAAGCTATCTTGCTGGCCCTATAATTCAGTTTTAAATGCTACTCAGCTTTACTTGTTTAAATCAATTACAGCTTCACAGCAAGATGGGAGTACAGACACTGCTCATTTACTCCTTTCCCATACACACTTTCGTCTTCCAACTCACATCTGCCTGCACTGATGCATTATTATCACACGAAGTCCATAGTTTGCATTATGCTTTACATTAGCGTGTTCGACACTCAGCGGGTCTGGACAAATTTATAGTAACTTTATCCATTACTTTTCACACAGAGCAGTTCCATTGCCCTAAAATTCCCTGTGCTTTACCTACTCATCACTCCCTCCGCATACAGCCTGGCAACCAGTGATCTCTTTCAGTCTCCATTGCTTTACGTACTTCACAATGCCATGCAGTTAAAACCTTACCATATGTGGCCTTTACAGACTAGCTTTGTTCATTCATTAATATGCATGAGTTTGTTTCATATCTTTTCATAGTGTGATAGTACATTAATTTTTGTACTGACGACTATTCCATTATCTGAATGAACCATGATTTAGGTAGTAAATCACCTGCTAAAGGCATCTTGCTTGCTTGCAAGTTTAAGCATAATTAATATCACTTCTAAAAGCATTTATGCATGATTTTTGTTGTTGTATTTTTAAATTACACTTGAGTAAATACCAAACCTTTCAATGATTATCCACTTTTGCTTCTCACCAGCAACAAATGAGCACTCCCTTCTGGATGTTCCTATTGCAAATCAGCGATACTTCACTGCATTTCTCTAAAGATGTATGATTTGGAACATATTTTCTTGTACTTACTTATTATCCATATAGCATCTCGGTGAGAGATCTATTCAGATGTTTGACATCTTTTTTAATCAAGAAGGTTGTTTTCATATTGTTGACTTTTAAAAGTTTTTGCATACTTTTGGTAACAATTTCTCATCAGTTAGATATATTATTTCAAAATATTTTGAAAATATTTTCACCCAGTCAGTGGATTGTTTTATCCATTGTCTTGAATGGTCTTCACAGAGGACAGGTTTTTTTTATTTTTATGAAATAAAACTAATTCTCTTTTCTTTGTCTATTTAGCCTTTGGTGTTGTTTCTAAAAATATATCACTGAATCCAAGGTCATCTAGATTATGTATGCAAAATTTACATCATCCACAAAAAATAAACTGACTACAGTTAATAATGATGTGTTGCATTTTGAAAATTTATCAGAGTAGTTTTTTTGTTTCCTCATCAGGCACTGAACAGTAAATGCATACATCTAAATATATCATACATGATAAATATACAGAAATTATATTTGTCACTCAAAATGAAAAATAACGAATGGATCATGATTCCAAATGTAAAATGCAAAAATTCAGAACTCAGGAGAAAATCATATTTTATGTAACTGAACAGCAAAAAATGACTTTTATATGACTATGTATTCATTTCTTCATTTACACCCTTCTGTGCAGGGCTGATGATAGTGGACTTTCATGTGCCTAGGGGCCTTCTCTTTTTTTACTGTGGTATCCAAGACATTTGCCAATTATTTTAGTTGAGTAATATGTCAAACCACTGTTGAATTTTGTGTATTATATATTCTATGTCAAATTTCTATGCATATCTCATGGAATTGTAGTTAATTAATAGATTATAGATAAAGAATATCCTATGTAAAACTACAGGAAGCCAGAAGAAGAGAAAACTTGATTTGCTGCATAAAAAAATGGATTTATCTGGTACATGTGCTTGGGTTGGTTCTGAAAAAAAGAACTAGGAAACAAGAATATGATCGTAGAACAAAATAACTGTTCTACTATTTGTTCCTAGAAATAGTTGGGCTACAGTCAAAAATGAAGGCAAAAGTATATTTTATTTGGCATGGAAAAAGACAATTTAAACACAACAGGTAAATCCATTTTCTGCCTTAATTTTTAAACAAAAATTCAAGCACATTAAACTAGAGGCTTTACAACATGTAGCATGTAGAAATCACACACACACACACACACACACACAAACACAGTGTATTTAGATATTTCATGATTACAGAATGATTTCATCTTTCATCAGCCAAGAAATGTAGACATGAAGTGGTTTATCCATGTTTTCTGTCTGTGCTTTTTGTGTTTCTTCCTCTGTACAGACAGGTTTTTTCTGTAAAGAAAAGTTCATGATCTTGTAATGGTTTTACTAAATTATTTTTATCTTTGTCATACTACATCTTACAATTGCTCAGATAAAGTGAATTTCTGATATTGCTAACAGAAACATTGTTCTTGCATTCTATTTTGAATACTAAATTAATTTAACAATATTATTTAGAGCATAACAATTCAATTAGTATACTGCAGAATCACTGATCTCACAAAAAAAATCTATCTCCCAAATGTTAGACAAATATTATGTTGAACTATTTTAAAAAATACTTTAAAATTGACTATAAAGGCCAGGGAGATAGCTCATTAGAATAGGTGGTTGCCTGACCAGCACAAGTTCCCAAGTTCAATTCCCGGTACCACAAGTTAAATAAATAAATAAATAAAATTGACTATAATTCTGTAGCTCAAGACCACTATAAAATCATAAGTTTTTTTGTAGAAAAATGAACAGTTTTCTTTGTGTGATCACTTTCCAGGAAAATTATTTTTCAGATAACTTTAAAGACCAAAATGTAACTTTAAACAAGAAGTACAAATAGAGCCTGAAAAGCAAAGATAAGAGTGAGGGAAACTGTTTCAAGAAATGCCTAAAATGAGAATAAGGCCACCAAAGGATATTAAGAAGCTGTGCAAGCTTTTTTTTTTTTTGGCAGAACCAGGGATTGAACTCAGGCCCTTGCGTTTGCCAGGGAAGCACTTATTCCACTGAGCCATCTCCCCAGCTATGTGCAAGCTTTCTATAATACAAGTTTTCAACCTTTAGGAAAAATTTGTATGAAATTATTTTTATTTAAATGTTTTATTTATTTTTATTTAGCTTTATGTATAAATTTATCTGGAACATTTCTTCAACTTAACAATGACAAAAGTGCAATAACTTCTTTTGGCCAGTTTAGATTAAAAGATTTTATGAGATATAGGTAGTTGGCTGTACTTAACATATGCCATGCTTGTGAAATGATTTTATTCCAACTTTTCACAGGTACCCTCAGAATTAATGTCTTAATTACATAACTGGGAATATATAATTTTCCAGGACATTCTATTCTTCCTTCTTTCCAATTAGTTTGAAATATTTGGAAATTTTATATGCTGGTGCTGCCAACATGAATTTATCCCAGGCCACATGCACTCATTCATATAACATTACAATACCTTTTTCTTTCTTATGCTAAAATGTATGATGCGCACAATTCGAAGATCAAGAAAATAAAACAAAGTACAAAAGATCAAAAGACATAAAAATAAGAAAATCAGTTACATGTTTAAAATTCATGATAGAATTCAGAAATAATCCAGAAATGCATTCCAAAACTGAAGCAAAAGAATAAATTTTAAAAGAATTGAAAAATTTAGGACCTCTAAGAAAAATGAGCACATGACATAATAGGATCAAAAATTAGATTATCATCTCATTTTTAAATATTCTATGGCAGAACAAAATTGAAAAGCAAATTTAAAGATCCCAGGAAAAAATATAACCCGAAGATTTTTATTCAGAAAAGCTAACTTTCAAGATCACTACAGCCATCCATAAACAAAGAACCATTCAATTGTTTTTCTAGTGAGAACTTCCTGAGCAGTCTCCAAGCAAAAGAGTTTAAATAACCACAATGACTATAGACACATTCACATGAGCAGTGATGTGGATTATTACATACACAGGCCTTTTGTAGAACTAGAACTAGGTGAACACAAAAGGTACAGTCTATAGTATCCTCAAAAAGTAGAAAATAAGGGAAATAATCCTGCTTTTCCTATAGGGACAATCACTTGGCAATCAAATAGTAGATACAATAAATAAGTTTATAATAGAATTAAATTAATAAATTTTAAAAGAAATGGCATAGTATGACTAATGTACAATCCCAAATAAACCAATCTGGGCTGGCCAAATAGCTCAGCAAATTAAAGTGTCTGTAAACAGGTGCAAAGGCCGGGGGTTCAACCCCAGGCCTGCTGTGCCAGCCCCACCCCAGAGCATGCTGAGATGGCAATGGAGACTGAGAGTGGTGGCACGCACCTGTAATCCCAGCTCTTGCGAGGCTGTAAACAGGGCAATCACTACTAGTCCAATATAGTAGTGAGACCCTGAACATCCTGTAGACCCTTCCCTACAAATACAAAAATAAATAAATAAATAAATAAATGTAAGATAAATCAATCTAAATGTGAAAAAAAACTGTCATAAAATGTGAATATATCTGCCACTATGATATAGTCATAAAAGAAATCAACATTCTCCATAGCTTTGCTCAAAGAATTAGATGTAAAAGTGAAAAAGCCTTTGGATCCAGTATTTGCAGGAAATTCAGAAACCAAAAGAGTAAGTTGCAGTACATCAAAAGTATGTAACCTATGAAAAGCACACCAAGGAAAGCTCTTGTGCCAGGTGTGGTGGTGTATGCATATAATCCCACCACTAGGGAGTCTGAGGCAGGAGGATCATTGTAAATTTGAGACCAGCCTTAGCTCCAAAGTGAGCACTCAAAGTTAGCCTGTGCTGCATAGCTAGACCTGTTTCAAAAAGAAAATCAATCAATCAATCAATAAAATTTTCAGTATCTTCGATGTGAATTATCAAGAGAAGAACATATAAAAGACATAAGATAAATTATTTACAAGAGACTTAAAAGGTAAATCAATATTCCTTTTCTTTTCTTTTTATGTTATCAAATAAAACTAAACTGTGGGGTCCAAGAATGAATGCTTGGATGATAAAACCTATGAAGCCCAAAAAAGTGATTGCTGTAAAGCTTAAAGTGCTGGTTCTGTCTAGAGGTGGAGGGGATGTAGTTGGGATGAGGTCCCTGGCCTTCTCGGGTGGCCCTTAACAGAGGTTCTTTAGCTGAAAATGATTCGTTCCACTGCAAGTGTACGTGCATATTCCATATTTGTGTTTTGATGGAAACAAAATGCCTGATCAAACTAATTTTAAAATTAGTTAATGTGTAGAGTTTTGTAATTACAAGTCCTGGTTACCAGATGTTGAAGTTATTCATACATTTTTTTCACTATATAAGGCCATGGTGAGCAGAATTTGTCTGAAACTTTATGCACATCCTTCATTTTGGAATATATCCTAGAAAGGAAATTGCTGTATCAAAGGTCATGTACATGTGGCTTTTGATATTTGCTGCCAGAACACCCTTCAGAAAGATTATCCATTCTTATTTTACCAGCTACCACAGCCTTTTACCTTGTCTGGCCAAAAGATTATATTTCTGGTTATAGGAATTTTTAAACTTTCTGGTATTTAAATATTAGACATGACTGGGCTTTAGTTACATGGATATAAATGTCCAATTATGAAAAAGCAGGTTGGTATAAATCCAATAATACATGCCAGGTGCATCCAGTTTTCTTATTACTGCTATTTGTATTAATTCAGAGTGTAACAAAAGCTTCAACAATGATATATATAAGAAAATAATTCAATCTATTTTAATTCCAAACACTTAGAATAAAATGTACTATCTGCTATTTAGGTCAATTGCAACTATTATGCTAAATGAACCAACATAAGAGACAGACTAACCGTAATTCATATTTTAATAGAGTTGTCCCTACAATGTCAAAGTGGCATTATGTGAATTCATTACGCTAGGAAAATAGGGAATGAGAATAATAGATTTTTCCTTGTTACTAGAGCCTTACAGTCTTATTGCTGACAACTGTTTGTCTAAATGAGGTGAAAACCAGCACTTAATTTCAGTGAGTGGGTGGAGGATTTTGCTTTTCAATCCCCACAGAAATTAAAAATCACTTTGTAATAGAACCATGAATTAGAATTAACTCTATAAATACGTGTGTGTGTGTGTGTGTGTGTGTGTGTGTGTGTGTGTGATGTGCACTCATGCATGCATTTCTGCTTATAAAACATGAGAAGGAACAGGCCTGACAGTGTGGGTAGTGCTTGGCTTCTGCTGGACCCCAGCCCTTCTTATGAAGATGCCTGCCTTCCTGCTGTAGCCTCACCTTACTGCGTCTTCTGATAGACTCAGCCACACTGACAATGTGTCACCACTATTCTGGGCACAAATGTCTCTTCCAATAACTATAATTTTGCCAAACATATTGCTACTGCTGCTGCTGCTGCTGCTGCTGCTGCTGCTGCTGCTGCTGCTGCTGCTGCTGCTGCTGGTGATAAATGCTAACATCTCTGCCGTGCCAATTTATATCTGTTAAATTTTGTAGTTCTTTCGGTTGGCCATCATTTCCATAGCTATACTTTTTAAACCACCAAAACTGTTTCGTGCTTTGGAGGTTGTGATGAAGTGGATGACAATGCCTCTGTCTCTCTCTCATTACCGTTCCATTTATTGGAAGAAATAGAAATTTTGAGTTGTTCATGATTCATTCTCATTTTGAATTCTTTTCTACAACAGGATTTCTATCTGCATCTTTGTATTTGTAGGATATACAGCTATAATCCAAAAGTTAATAATAGACACACTGACCTCTCATGGCTCATGCTAATTTTTCTTCCTAAAGCATCATGTTCACTGAGGCACTGTGAGGCAGACTGTTAGTTTTGCTTATTAATAAGCAACTTTTATTTCTATTTTCCCAACTCTGTAGACATGTATGCATATGTCTGGACACAAGAAATGAACATGAATAGCCTCAAGCTGAGACTTTTGCCACAAATTATTAGTTTCGTGACAGCTCAAGTAGATGAAGAATGAGTTGGCTAAATTTAGCTAAGCCACTGTCCTTATTGCTCTACAGTCAATCTCACCTTCTCCTTGTGTTGTCTTGGCCTTATGCAAACACCACTCGAAATTGAGACAAGCTTCAGAATTTTCACTCTAAAGTGACTGTAAGGCTATCTATGTAGAACCCACAAAGAATTAAAAAATCAAATCAGACCCCGAAATTCAAAGATACAATCCAAAAATGGGCAGCTGAGATGAATATAAACTTCTCAGTGTATATTCTCAGAGGATGAAATACAAATGACAAATAAATATATGAAAAAATATTTATTATCAACATGATTGGTCATTCAAGAAACGCAAGTTAAAACAACACTGAGATTCCATCTCACCCCAGAAAGAATGTCAAACATCGAGAAGTCAACCAATAAGAAATGTTGGAGATGCTGTGGAGTAAAAGGAACACTTCTTCATCATTGGTGGGAGTAAAGACTGACACAACCACTAGGCAAATCAGTGTGGCAATTCCTTAAAAAGTTAGGATTGGAGATCCCATTCAAGCGAGCTATTCCATGTGTTATGGTTTGTGTCTAGTTGTCCCCCCAAAGCCTCATACAGTCATGGGGTGGGGACTTC
>NDGM011228855.1:0-15005 GCA_002564305.1 Octomys mimax | reverse complement strand
ATTGTGAAACTGTCTCATTGATATTTGTTTCTCAATAAAATAAAAAATAAAAAATAAAAAAAAAGCAAGAAAGAAAGATGAAAAAGAAAAAAATTAGTGCTAAAGAAATGGAAGAGAAAGTGATCAATGATGCAAACAGCTGAGAGTTTGGAAATGCATTTTACCTCTAAGCCATAACGTGAGCCATTTTTGTGTCACAGGCATAAACTCCAGGGATTAGTATGAATGATCCATTAATTGTGCTTTTGATTTCTACTCACTATCATTTTGATGAGCAGTCTTCCATCTGTGCTCATCAGAGACGATGGCTGGCACCTTTTTCTTGTACTGTCCTTCAGTATTAATATCAGGGTGTTGCCGGCCTCATACTGTAACAGAAAATATCCCATCCCATTCCACCCCCATGCCAGTATATCTGTTTCTTAGTTGACCAAGTAATAGTTCCTGTTCCAGAGCTTGTTGCCTCTCTCTCTTAGGAATGGCGGGTCACTAGGATGTACATTATTTAAACCAACCCCCAATTGACAAGCCCCTCCGCTTCTACCGCCTGCTTGCTTTTCTCATGTAAGCCCTAGACCACTAGGTATCAGGGCCTAATATTCTGGGACTGATCACAGCAAGTGCCCAACAACTTAAATCTGCCTCCAAATCCTGGGTGTCATTTCAGCATTTCTGCTTGGCCTGGCAATATAATGAGTATGGAAAGATTTATTTTTCCTCAAAGAACTGTCTTATAGTCCTTTAATTATTTGATAGGATTTCATCATGTGGTCATTAGCTTCTAAAATTTTCTTTGATAATAGGTTTTTTTAAAAAAAAATCAAGCTGGGGGATAGTTTGGGGGATCTAAGTGCCTGCCTGGCAAGTGCAAGGACGCAGGTTTGATCTCCATATGCTGTACTGTGCTGGCCACAGAATGCTGGGAGTGCTCAGCCAGCCACCAAAACCAGGCACGGTGGTGCACGCCTGTAATCCCAGTGCTGGCGTGGCTGAAACGAGATGATCACTAGGAGTCTGAGCTGTGTAGTGAGACCCTGTACCAAATAAATAAATAATTGATTTATTCTTCTTACTAATTAATTATCCACTCATTATCAAAATTTCTGCTTTATTCAATCTTAGTAGGTTGTGTTTGTAAATAACTTGCCCATTTCTTTTATGTTAACTAATTTTGAGAAGACTAATAATCCATACTAATGACTTTTAATCCTTTGTACTACTATAATATTAATTGTAACATTTGCTCTTTCATTTTCAACTTTGAGATTTTTCCATTTTTTCTTTTCCTAGGCTTGCTGAGGTTTTGTAAAGTTTTATCTTTTCAAATAAATGACTTGATTCTTATTAATCTTTCCTGTTATCTTTACTTATTTGTGCTCTGATATTGATTATTTTCTTCAATTTCTGTATTTTGAGCTTAGCTTTTTTCCTTAGTTTCTTCAGGAGTAGTGATTGTTTAAAATCATTCTGCTTTTTGATTTAGATGATTATTGCTGTAAAATTCTCTTTTTGGGCTTCTTTTCCTGCATCATGACAGATTTAGCATATTCTGCTTCAGTTTTCATTTGCCATAAGATTGTTATAACTTTCTTTTTAATTTATTTTATTCTTTAGTGGTTCAGTTATATGTATTTGTAAATACTAAACCTCTTGTTATGCATTTCTAGATTCACTCCATTACAGTAATCAGATGTACTGAATAAGATTTCATTTGTAGTAAATGTTTTGTTTTAAGACTTGTTTTGTGGCCTCACATGGAGCAGGTTTTATATGTGGTTCAGAAAACTGTATTTTTCAAAGTTGGATCACATATTGTGTCAATGTATGCTAGATTCATTTGTTCCACCTTAAGTATACTTTTTTTCTGGTTGATTTTTTTCCACTTGCTAAATACTAGGTGGTAAAGTTCCTTATTATTTCTGTAATGTAGTCAAGAAAAAAGAAAGAAAAAGAAAAAAAAATATATATGTATACACAAGATAGTTAGCATAGATATACAGCTACTTTTCTTCTAGTTTATGGAGAAGTATTTGTACTAACATTGTTTAGACAAAATATCATGTCCTTATCTTGTCCTCTGAAGAACTACAAAGACAACAATATGCAATATATAAATTATTGTAACTGCCCTCCTAACCTGTTTTGAAACTGTTTCATTGCTATTTTATCCTTTTTTCTCATCAAAATGAATTAAAAATAAATTAAATTTAAAAAACTGATTCATATAAAAATTTCTTTCAGATTTTAATTTTTTTTCTATATGCATGTGCACCAATATAGGAAGCATAAATATTTCCAATGTAAAATTGTTATGTGTTCTCTTTTGGAATTAATCCTCTCAATACATAAAGATATTATTTTTCCAGGTTCACAATTTTTGTGTTGAAGTCCACTTATCTCTTATAAATTTGGCTTTTCTTTTCCTGTTGTTGTGCTTCTCATTTTCAAGAAATATCTTTTCCATCTATTCATTATGTATGCATTCTCAGTTGAAGAGATTCTCTTGCAAGAAGTAAATAGATGGGTATTTTTCCTGCACTCAGCCATGATATGTTTTTGATTGGACAACATAGTATAATTATATTCAAAACAGTTTCTCATGGACAAGGACTTACCATTGATGTTTTAGAGCCGAGGGTCTTTGCCTAAGTGTCTGCTATGTGTTCATAGTGACAACTCCATGTGTTGGGTCTTTGCTCAGGAACTCCTACCAGTATGGGTCCTGTCTGGTCCTTGAGTGAACCAAAATGTTTCCAGTTCATGGGTCTGTGGAGCAAGCCCAATACCTGGGGCACTGACAAGGATAATCTCCTCCTGGTCTCTCGGAAGGCATCTATTGGGTTAGGAAAGGGACCATTGTGTTGACTTTAACTGTTCTAATCCATGAATGAGATGAGCTGGAAGTGAGAAACTGGATTGTTTTTATGTCTATACCTAAGACAGATACCTTCAATTCACTTTTAGGAAGATGAATAGACATATTTTCTTGTAGACTTGTAGGTGAATTGCCTGGTTTTAGACTAACTGAAAGGGCCAAATAATGTCATTTGATTTGCTCCAGTCTTGCAAGGGGACACAGTCTTCATGGAGACAGTTGGCTGTTTCTCCCTCCAGGTCCCCAAGCAAGTATTACTATTCGTAGTCCCCAGGTGAGAAGGACTGGGTTCAGGATCGAGTCCCTTTGCAGATCCACTGTGATTCAAGTTGGCAAGCCTTCCACAAGGATGAAAACAGACAGAGGTTCTGCAAGAACACCCTGCATGAAACTAGGCCCAAATCACAGGTTAGATGGGATGAAATCAAGGTTCTAGGCTGTGTTTGTCTTCTGAAGGATGATGTTGGCCTAGAATCCCAGCAGCTCCCAGTGCAGAAACAATGGCTCTCAAACTACAGATGAGATGGGCAAGAGTTGAGATTTGGGGACTGCTCATGCTATAATGTGGGTCGGAGTCAGTAACTGGCTCTGGGTAGCACAATAGGCAAATTTCTCTGTGTTCATATGAAGTACCTAAGCTGAGACCACAGCTGAGAAGGGTGAGGAGTTGTAGGACAACTTGTAGGCCTACTCTCCAGATTGATGCAGAGGAGGTCCGCTGTCACAGGCTATCGGCTATACCTCACACCAGTATCATATAACAGATAGTATGGATAGAAAGTTAAATGTAAATGGAACTGTTGCCAGGAAAAAACCTGCAGGAATAGGACTTTTGGATCTATGATTGATGAGTCTTTATGATTAGAGGTCAGCATGCTTAAAAATGCCCTATTAGCAGCTGAGCCACACTGAGGGTTTATAATTTCCTGCCTGAATCACAGGTATCCATCAAAGAGACTTTTGTCTTTGCTGAGCTGTAGAACTTACATCTACTGGGGGCATGCCTGCAGCTAGCTACCCATTCTAACACGTTGCTCATGTCATCCAGAATGTCACTCCTTCCCCTTGTCTTTTGTCTTCCTTAGCATTTATCTTCCTTTTCCTCTGCTCAGTTTTTGACTTCTGTGCTGTGATTCCAGGGCCTGATGTCACAAGAAAGCTTCATTCAAATAGTTGTCACAGGATCAGCTTCTGCAGAACTAAATTAAAATAATTGTTATTGAAAATACACATGTAAAGTGTATGCTCAGAGTAAAATTATGGATATGTATTACAATACTTCCTGCACAGAAAGCTTTAAGAAGATAACTGTATCATAAGGCAGACCATGCTGTTATGTCAGAATTAAAGTTACTCACATGTGTGGATACTAGTGACTTCAGGAGCACTGGCTTATGCATCACCTCTAGTAACTGAGAGGCTGAGAGACATGACGGAAAATGAGACTGTGAATGCTGAACAATCCACAGGTTTTGGATGACACTGGATTACAGATGGAAAAAAAAAGTCAGTGTAGGGCGTGATGTGGATGCAGAGGGACATGCCTGCAAACCCAATGCTCTCACAGGCTGACACAGAAGCATCTCCAGCTTAAGTCCAGCAGAAGAAAATGAAAAAGCATTTTTACAAAAAGAAACCAAGTCGCACTGGAAATAGTTCCCAGAATCAACAAACAGGATCTCCTCAACTTAAAAAGCTTCTGCAATGGAAACAACCAACAGAGTGAAAAGACAACTTACACAATGGGAAAATTTTTTGCAGATGATTTTTCAAGTAGAAGACTGATATATGGAATACACAATGTTCTAAAAATTATTACCAACGGCTAGCCAAATAGCTCAGAGTATTAAAGTGCCTGCAAGCAGGCTCAGGGGCCAGGGGCTCATGCCCCAGGGCGTTCTATGACAGTGATTGAGACTGGGCGTGGGCACATGCCTATAATCCCATCTCTTGGGAGACTGTAAACACGCAGATTACTATGAGTCTAATCTAGTAGTGAGACTCTGAACACCCTATAGACCATTCCCTAAAATACAAAAAAAAATATTACCTCTGAAAATATAAGAAGCAATCAATAAATGGACAAGAAGAATGAATAGACACTTCACAGAAATACAAATGGCCAATAAATACATGAAGAAATGCTCAAAATCGGGGGAGGCCATTTGCCAAATGCAAACTAAAACAACACTGAGATTCGATATCACCCAAGAAAAAATGGCCAGCATTAAGAAATCAAATGACGACAAATGCTAGGGAGGCTGTAGGGGAAAAGGAATGCTCTGTACTGCAGGCGGGAATGAAGGCTAGTAAAATCACTGTGGATATCAGTGTTGTGTCAGATAGCCACAGAGAAAACATTTGATATAGGACACATAATTTATAGGGTTATTTTATAATATCCACCTAAAACATCAAATGCATAACACTGCAAGAGATCTGTCCTTGCACTATAGACCCAATGAATCCAGCTGAAACCCAGGGTCACATGGCAATGTCTTGCATAAATCCAGCTGAAGACCTAGAGCCCATGACAATTCCTCATGCGAGTCTGTGTCAAGGATCTGCACTGGGAAGGCCCGAAGGCCAGTAGTGGAAGTTAAAAAAATCTGCATCAGCAGGATGAAGGTTCTGGGCCAGGAGGCTGAGAGATTTGCGCTGGAGCCAGGAAGTGACATTCAAGGTAAGGACCACAGTTCCCCCCAAAAGACTGCAGCCATCCTCAGTAACAGTGAGGACGTGAGCTGCTCTGACAATGAAAACAGCTAGGTTCATATCAGGCCAGCTAGAGCAACCAACCTCCTAGGAGAATCAACAGCACACCATCTCTCCTCTTCCCTTCTCTTTCATGCAATGATCCTCAGGTGTGCCTTCCACAGCCAGTGCCATGCTGATTCAGTTCAGCTGGCTGTTACAAGTTGACCATTGGTTAATCTGCCACAATCAGTATGGAGGTTCTTCAAAAAACTAAAACTAGAAATTCAATTTGAGGCAGCTATACCTCTTCTAAGTATCTTCCTCTACAGGTTAAAGACATCATAGTGCAATGATATATGCATAACCCTTGTTTCTAGCAGCACAATTCATACTAACTGAATGTTGGAAATGGCCTATGTATCCATCAACAGATTACTAGATAGAGAAGCTGTGGTACTTATACACTAAAGAGTAGTACTCTTCCATAAAGAAAGATAAACTTGAGTCATTTGTAGGTTGAAATACAACAGACACACAGAAAAAATATTGTATAGTTTCTCTTATATGAAAAATTCAGAGTAAAAATACATAGCAAAAGATAAGTGATGGATAATGCAAAGTGGAAAGGTAGTCTACAAAAGGGAATAATAAACGGATGAAGGAGAGAGGAGAGAGGAAGGAGATGCAAAAAGGAATGAAGATGTGTTATGCAGGTGCACTGACTCTACACAAGAAATGTAAACATTATTTACTGTACACATGTACTAAAAAACTAAAATTACAAAAGAACTTATAAGTATGTAGTTCACAAGGTGAAAGCCCTGGGTTCAGAATCCAGTACTATCAAAGGAGAAAGAAAAAAAAAAAAAAGCCAGGAGTCCTCATAGCACTTTAAAAGAAACTGTCTTCTCTTTCAACAGAGGACAGACTATGTTGAAAGTGTGCACTGATCATACACTTCCCGTCTGCCATACTTTAGATCTGGAGGATCGGCCACCTTCCAGGCATCAAGGGATTGGTCCCTGGATCCTATGCAATGGTGTTGTTTAGAGGTGTGGATATTAAAAGATGGGTTCTGGTGGGAGAGTAGTAGTTATTAGGGAGATGCCCTCCTTGAGAATTTTGATTCCTTCTTCTTTTTCTTTCCTCTCTAGTCTGTCTCATTCACTTCTTGACAATGAAATAGGCAGCTTACCATGTATTACATTCTGCATCCCCACAGGCACACCAGTGATGCACCCAGTTGTTCGTGGACCGGAACTTTTGAAAACATGAATAGGTATGTGTTAGAGAAGCACAAGGCTGGGTGAGGCATCCTGGTTTTATAATTCACTTCTGGTGTGTGTCAAGCCTGGTTGCTGGGGCAGCAGTGTGTTAATTTCCCAATGGAACATGAAGACTCCTTCAAGTGACTATGGTTTGCTTCTGGCACCTTTTGGAATCACAGGAGAAGGGCAGTCAAAGAGGTTGCTACATTGCCTCAGAGAGATTACAGTGATATTCACAAGGAGATAAACTTTCACACGCATAATGAATCTGTAAATTAGGGAATGGGCCAAAGTGCTTGGGGCCCTTATATGCCTTGCAATGACTAAAAGTAGAAAATTCAGTAGCCCTGGCTAGACAAGAGCAGATTAACCAAGGAGACAAACTGTCAGAGATATAGGTTTGGTGACTGCAGTAGACCAACAACATGAGCAGCTGAAGAGATTTTCAAGAGTGACTAAATATCTAGAGTGCATTACAAAGAGGAGATGGTTTATGGCATCTGTATCCTCAGTAGTGGTGATAGCACTGGTTGCTTCTTACATAAAGCCATTTTAAAAACGGAAGACGGTTAGCAAATATCCTGAAAACTCAATGAAATTATGGAGTTCATCTGGTGTAGGTACTGCATGGACCTAAATGGTACACTTAACCTCCTCATTTCCATGTATGTGTGTCCATTCAAAGGGCATGGTCTGCCTTGACTTACCTCACGGCGTTGAACAACCTTGGCAATCTAATTTGTTAACCATAGGTCAAGTTATAAGTGGATCTTTATTAAGCATTCCTGTTGCAGAAGCAATTCTCAACGAAAAATGTCTAGAAATTTGGAGGAAAATATTCTAGCACCGTCATTTTTCTAGGGATGGAAAATGCTAAAATTTATGTTCTTTCCTGGTTCTTATTGATTTCCAGTAGAACTGAGAACCAGTTGCCTGTGTAGAAAGGAATTTTGTAATTTTGGTAGGGAGGACAATTTCCTCCACCACAACTCACAAAGATGTACTATCCACATTCTAAAATTTTAATGTGCCAAATTGGGAATCTATTATATCAGATTTCTATTGCTAATACAATAAATGACCATTTACAGTATTTAATGGCTTAAAACATGGAAGGATCCTTGTCTTCAATTTCTTGAGATAGTAAGACAACAAAGTCCCTTTAATGAAGTTAAGATGTAGGTGTTGGAGGGGTCTGCATTTGCTATGATTGATCGAACAGAAATTCAGTTTCTTTATCTTTCATAGGTTTTATGGGCTGTCTGCATCCCTTGCCACAAGGTCTGATCTCTACAATCATTCACTCTAGATTCTGTTGCTTTTATCTCAGATTTTACAACAATTTCCTCAAGGAAAAAGTAATGCCCAGACTCCTCTACGTGGTTAAATGATATACAACTCAGTTTAAAAAGAAGAAATACCAGTTTGCATTCCCACCAACAGTGGAGAAGTGCTCCTTTTTCCCCACAGTCTCTCCAGCATTTGTTATTAGTTGATTTCTTTATGACAGTCATTCTTTCAGAGTTGGGATTTATCTCAATGTTGTTTTAATTTGCATTTCTCAAATGACCAGTGCTGTGGAACACTTTTTCATATATTTATTTAGCATTTGGATTTCTTCCCCTCAGAAGTGTGTATTGATCTAAGATCCTCACAAAATAATTCTATTAGTATAATAGTTGTCATCTTTTAATCAACCTAATAGGTATGTTATTCGGTATACTTATGGCTCTCACTATCATGGTTATTTGGCAAGAGAACCTTTATTTTCTTCAATGTGTATAGCATCTATGAGTTTATATGCTTTTGTTTCTGGTATCACTCTTTTGGAAGATGGTTTAAATTGATTGATATACATTTGAGAAATTAAATAAATCAGTTGCATATTAGTGGCTTTCTTGCAGTATTCATCATGTAACTTGGACAGAAAGTTATAAAATTATCAAGAACCCTGTAAATATATATAAAACATATATATTTATGTATATAAATAATTTAAACATAAATATTAAACATATATAAAATATAATGAATTAATATAATCTAAATATTTATTATTTATATAAATGTATATTCATATATTATAAAAATAAAATAAATATATGGAAGTAAAATCCATAGCTATACATTATATATGGCTACACACATATATATAGCTATATATTTAGTGAATATAAATAGGACTTGTAGATTTTGATTTTTAAAAAAGTTATGCTTCTATTTATTCACCAATATCAAGGGCATATGTGGATTTTGCTATTTTTTATGCAATGTAAGCCATCCTTATGCCTTTAGCAAGACTAGAATTTCTCTGTAAAAATGGCAAATCAAAAGTTTTGGTTTAAAGAAGCACAATAGCAAAGAGTAGCAATTACTATTATAATATTTTTTAAATTTTGTGTAGGATGAACTTGAGTGCTTAATAATGTGTGCTGCCTTATTTGGTGGGAACAAATGTGATGAAATCTATACTGGAGTTTACATTTCTATCACTTCTCCAGACTATGAAGTTCACTTGGACAATTACCGTTCTATAGAATTTTACTGCAATAAAACACAGAACAGGCTTATGCTGAACCTTACTATCCACTGACCCAACCTTTGTGACTGCGAGCATTGCTGTGAGCTTTGGCTGCGGAGACCTCATGAGTAATGCAAAGAAAATGATTTAGGGACAATGATGCTAAATTAAGAAGGGGCAGTTCTCCCTCCTGCACCACTTCTTGTGGGTGAGGAGCAGTTACAAGAGGAAATTAGAAGAAGGAGTGGGAGTCAGGCCCCATCTTTCCACAGAAAATCATTTTTCTTCTCCGACTCTTCCTTCACCCACACCAGATAACTCCATACCATGTACCTGGCTGTTTTTCTTACACTAATAGGAATATACTTTGCCTTATAAAAACAAACTGGAGGCCGGGGCTAAGTTCGAACTAAAAGTCACAGAATTACTTTTTCCTGGGGAAAAAGAAAGAAGAGACTACATTTTTTCTTCTTAGAGAACTGCTTTAGAAAGTTTCTAAATTCTTTCTTCTTTTAAGCTAAATGTGAATCCTTTTAAAGCTAAGTATAGGTTTTGACCACTTTAAGAGCAGAGGTGTCTTTCTCAAGTGCTTGAGACCATCTCGTTAAGATGTAACCAAGAAAGACAGTGTCCCTGCCACCTGGTTTGTGTGACGGTATGAGTAGAATTAAAGCAAGCTTTCTCCTCCAAAGCCGCGAATCCCCATCTTGGCACAAATATAACAGAATTTTATTTTTCTCTGGTTAAAACCAATTAATTCACCCAGGTGCTCACTCCAGATACCAAGAGGCTTCGAATATTCTGTGTGTGACAAATGGGGCCTTTTCAGTTGAGGATTAGTCTACTTATCTTAGGAAATTTAAGTGAAGAGTCCTGCCTGCTAGGTTGCATAATAGCTTGGGATTTAGTCTTTGTCTTTGCATTTAAATTGGAGGCCGGGCTGGAGCTTGCAGTCCTGCTGCCTTGGCATCCTAGCATGCTGCGACACTGGAGGCCTGACCACCGTGCCCAGACTGTATTCGCAGTTCTTCAGCAGAGTACCCCTGATATGCATCACTTTCTGAGCTAATGCATATTCAGTCGTAAGATTGTTTTCCTTCCACCGTCGTGCAAAGTTTTTCTGGTTTGGGAAGATGTTTTAATCTGAATTGTCTTTTCACCTCTTCCCGCATATATCCTATAATCATTCCAAAGCAATCACGATGATGAAATTATAATCTTCAGTTTTGCTCAGCTGCACTGTTTATCAAAGCCAAAGGAAATTCATAAGGTGAAAACAATAAACTAATCATTGGTTAATCATTAGTTATCATTCCCTAATTTTTGTTCATGTAATCTAAATCATCAAGTTGAAATGTTTTGTAAGAGAAGAAGCATTGACAATGTATACTTTATGTATGTTATTAAATATCATTTTCACTGAAAAAATCCTCAAAACCGAAGCCAAACATGAACACTTGTGAGCCTTTCCCATACAAATTATGTGGGGGAAAATGCCCAAATTATCAAATGATAATCCCAAATGCAAGAGAAGGCTTAAACTGCAGAATCTGAACCATGGACAGTGGTAAACTCTTGTAATCCCATCCCTTAGGAGACTGAGGTAGGAGGATTGTCATAAATTGAAGGCCTGTCTAAGTTACACGGTAAAGTGATGTCAGCTTGAACTGATAGCAAGAGCCTAAATCAAAGATAATTAATTAATTAATTAATTAAAAATGCAACTGTTGCTTAGGCATGGTGGCACATGCCTGTGATCCCAGAACAGGGAAAGCTGAAGAAGGAGGATCGTTGGGAGTTTGAGGCCAGCCTGGGCTACAAAGTGAGCTCAAGGCCAGCCTAGACTGCATAGGAAGACCCTGTCTCAAACAAGACAAAAAAAAAAAAAAGTTGAGTAGTTTAAGTTTTACAGTCCTAACATGTGCATTTGAACATAATTCCTGAGTACAACTATGAATATGCTCTTCAAGTATTTCTCTCTACCTTCCAAATATAAGAAATGTAGAATGGAGGTGATATCAGATTTAAATTTCTTGAAAGCATTTTGTAAACATGACATAGTTTTAAAAATGCCTTGGCTTAATTTGAGTGTTTGATGGTGCTCTCTAAGATAAGAACTAATCACGCATACGATCATTTTGGGACATGATGATTTTCTAATCATGCCTGAACACATAGATTTCTCCCCCTCACGGTCACCTTGACAGAGATGTTGGTTTTGGCTGAGTAAACCCATGAGAACCACCGATGCTCCAGTTACATTAGCTGTGTTTCTTTAATTCAGTTTGCTTTTTAAGTCCACGAGATGCTTTCAGCCAGTCCTGGCAACCATATTCACTATAATTAGATTGTTACGACATTTAAAAGATGTATCTAAGAACAGCCAGCATTCCTTCCACTTATTTTCCCCTGCAACTTTAGGTCTATTGGCCCTGGCAAATTTCCTCCGAGGTTTTTCTCTAGAGATTTAAAATCTATGGCTTTTAAAAGATTTAAATTAGTCACAGGGCACTGGCAGCATAAGCACTGCAAGATTTTGCTTATTCTCGGTCTTTAACTAATTGCCCCATTTATGTGGGAACCAACTTAAAAAAATAATCAATAGCGGCTTTGCTCAGATGTTGGTTGAATTATAAAAACTCCACTTTATATATTACTTTGTCATTCAACACAGGATAATACCATTCTTTTAACCACTTCTTCTTTTTCAAAACTCCAATTGCGTAGCCTGCCAAGTGCTGTGCTATTTGGTCGCAAACAGATATTATATTTAATCTTCTCCTCTAATCAGTTTAATGGTCGGAAGAAACAAAACAGCTGCCTTGCAAGAGCTCTGAATGCCAAGCATGCGTGTCTCACCATCAATAACACATTATTGCTCTGAATGGAAGTGAAATTGGAGGCAAATGATGCCTCAGCTGCTGAGGAAGCAGAGGAGGCGTCAGGTGACAGGAAGTTGCTTGTGTAGTAAAACTGCTTCATGCTGAGGAGGAGTTCAGCCGTCAGGAATTCACTCTAAAAGTCCTGCTTCACTGAACTGAACTATCCTGTTTAGTGACTCACTTCAGATGAAATACAGTTCCTAACTTTGTATTCTGGATCTTTACGAGTTCACGGTTTCGTTGTCCCGGATGCCTAGTATCTCAGTCGTACTTGAAAACTGTGCCTGCAAACTGTGGCTGCAAACAGCGCCTGTACCCTTCGTACTGGCTGAAGGGTAGCCTCAGCAAACACAGTGCAGAGGCCGCGATGCTGTGCGAGTCCTGGGCACAGGTTACCAAAGGGCACGTACTCAACTTTCACGGAACATGGTCTCGTGGGACATGGTCTCATGGGGCCTGTAGGAAGATAAACACCCTGAGGCTGCAAAAGAACCCAAACATCAAGGACACACAGAGTTACAGACAGAAGTACTACAGGAGCTCAGCAAAGCTTACCCTGTTACCAATCCCAGGCCAGAAGTCAGTAATGTAAGAAAATTTGCATCATGGTGCAAACCCCACCAGAGCAGAATGCAATTGTACAAAGCATCTGTAGCGTGAGCTGCCTATCCGAGCCAAGTCAAACCTCAGAACTGTGAACAAAACATATGAGTGTTATTAAGGGATTTAGTTGGAGTATATTTTTATGTAGAATTAGATACCAGGGAATGTTCATTCATATACTTACTAGTAAATGTATACCAGGGAATGATCATTCTTATTCTTACTAGTAAATGTAAGTACAAAACATATTTGGTTGCCTAAATGCAGTGAATTTATTCCTTTTTAATAAAGATTTTCACCCATTATATAATATTTACTTATGTGATTTTCCTGACTCTACGTCTCTTATAAACTCTAGGTGGTATCATAGAAATCTCAGATTGAAACACTGAATTGAAAATTCCCAAGAAATGCTTATGGTATAAATAATAAGTGTATGAAATTAAATTAGTTTAAAAACAGATAATCTAATTGGGCAGGTATTTTGCTAATCTTTTCCTACAGTGTTGAATGTGCAGCAACACTAAATCATTACTCTATTTATGACAAAGATTGGCATGTTTAATTTTTTTATTTTTATTCTTTAGTAAGGGTCTATAGGGTCTCACTACGTAGAGCAGACTCATAGTGATCCACCTGTGTTCAGCCTCTAAAAAGCCGGGATTACAGGTGCGCTCCACCATGCCTGGTCTTAATGATTCTCTAACCGGCCCCCGGGGGCAGGGCCGGCATGGCACACCAGGGATCGAATCCCAGCCACTATGCCTGCCTAAGCATGAGCTTTAATCCGCTGAGTTATTCGGCCGGCCCTGGCTCTTAAAATTTTTTCATGAAATTCATGCTACCTAGAGAAATTCAAAGAATAAAAATTTGAAGAGAATATATTTCATAATCTTCCATTGTTCTGTGCATTCCAAAAATAAATTGCTAAGTATAGAAGGGTTGTGTTATTTCCTGAGTAAAAATAACAGATTTGTATGAAATTTTTGTGTGCAGATTCTTTCAGGGGATTTTTTTTTTGACTAGATAAAATGTTCATTTATTTATTTATGTTTTAGTGCTGGGGATCAAACTTGAAACCTTGCACTTGCCAGGCAGGCACTTATGCCACTGAGCTATCTATCTCCTCAGCCCTCGTTGCTTTTAAAGAATAGAACATTATCTAGTTTTGTGTTTGTCCTTTCCATAGATTAAATGTATTACGTACTTTTAGAATTCTTATTTGGAAGATGTTGTATAAACGCTATAGGAACAGATAGGGAAACTATGAAATATGAGCTTTTCTAACTTTTTCAGATAAAAATTACCAAAGATCATTATAAAACTTCTGATAAATTGCTCTCACAGTCACCACCCTGTATAACATCTTTATATTTATATAGTATATTCTCATATGCACATGTATATGTATGAATGGTAATTGGATCTAAGTATTAACTGCATGTTTTATGTCGCATGTTTTAAGTTACATAAATATTTTTATTAGTGCATATTTGTGTTTTATTTTCTTGGACTGATACTCAAAGCCACATCCTAAAAAAGACTAAAGATTGAGGCAATTTATGGCTTATCTGGACCAGAAATGCTGTGTTTGCAACCGCTTTTCTAAATTACTTTTGTCCTTCATCATATGTTTTATTTTTCTCCTTTTGAAATATTTTGTTATACTTTTTTTCTTTTTAATTCTAACAAGGTGGAACTCTGTATCCATTCAAGGTAGGTTAAAATAAAATCAAGAAAAACTACTTTAAAATGTCAGGAGTTGGATTCAAAAATATTCTTCTCTCACAAATACTGGGCAGAATCACCCAGGATGAGAAAAAACAGCTCAGCCTACTTTAGGTCCTTGGACCCCAGGAAGACAGAGCAGTACAACACAGCGCTGCAGGTTGCCTGGACCAAGAGGAGCAAGAACTCTCTAAGTTCCGCTGTTGAAAGCTGAATGCTCAGCATACACATGTATCGTGCCCTACTGGCTCATAGTAGTTAACAGGTTAACACCTGTCATCCAGGAAATGGCAAATAAAATCTGCCCCATGCCTTGAAGTCTCTACCTCCCAGCACTAATGAGGACCATAGGAATAAAACTCTTAAGTGGCACAAGGCAAATTTCCCATTTTTAAAAAAACATTTATTATGTGTGTGTGTGTGTGTGTGTG